>JAWQFJ010009580.1:22500-24761 GCA_034096865.1 Theodoxus fluviatilis | reverse complement strand
AAGCGGGAAGTGCCGGTTAATAAAAACGCCGCTTATTAAAAACACTTTTGTTCGGTCCAATTTTTTTTTTAATAAGCGGCGACTACTGTATATGTATACACAATCGCACGTGCGCAAGGCAGTTTACAACCTTATAGACACGTTCGCGCTAAAAGTAGTTCTCAAATGATTTCCTGAAAATCTCATAGATTAGTTTTATTAGAACACCAAATTTGTGTTTATCTATCGGGATAAATAATTGGAGTGAAATAGAATCGCCTCTTTTTACTCTCAATGGTCTTCTGATCATGTTGAATTTTGATTGGTAGAATCATTGGAATGTGGATTCGAAGTCACGTGACCAACCTGTGTCAGAGATAGTATTACATCTCTGTGTTCAGAATGTCTTTTCTCATGTACTGCAATACATGTAGGCTACTTATCACTTCCTAGAGTGGGTCACCCGTTGTTCTGACGGTTAGTCATCAAAACTTACAGTCTACATGCATGTACTGCATGTACATATGTTGCCTATAGAATTATTTGGACAAGAAACACTGCGCATCTCTGTGTAACGCTAAACGCAACCTGCAAACAAAATGTGATACTGCTGCATAAGTATATCTTTTTTAGTTTTTGTATGTAACAATTCGATCAAGCCCACTGTTCAGTCATCTAGTAACATTAATATGCACGCTCAAGAAAACATTCACGCGCGTGTGCACACGCACATGCCCACACATAAACGCATTAGGTTGTACTAACAGTCAGAGAGAGAGAGAGAGAGAGAGAGAGAGAGAGAGAGAGAGAGAGAGAGGAGGGGGGGGGGGGGGGGGGGAGGGGGAGGGGGGGGCACGCACGCACGCACAGTCACACAGACGAACAGACACAAAAAATGCACGCACTTAACAAAGTATGTACATAAGTTAGCAGTCCAGACTAACGCCCGAGTACGGCGACACAGTACGCACGTGCACATCGAAACAAGTTCGAGTTGGTCACAAGTTCACGCTTCCTATTCCGCACTGCTACAGTGTCCGCGCACCGCAATTAGTAGTCTGCATTTCCTAAATGGGTGTTGTCATGCATTGGTTAAATCACAATATTCAACAAGATTTTTCATTGAAACTGTACGATTTTGAAGGTTCTGTAAATCATACAATCAGAACACAATCTACAGGAAGTACGAAACTACTACTTCCGGCCGGCGGTGTCGAAGTGGCGGGAGTTCGTGGTGTAATCGGCAGAATTCGCGGCGTTGTTTTTGTTGCGCGCTCTGTGTTCACTTCGTCCGCAAACATGGGTATTCAAGGCCTTACCAAGCTCCTAGGTGACTACGCACCGTCGTGCATGAAAGAAAACGACATCAAGAATTACTTTGGTAGGTCGGGAGCTCTGACGTCTGCTTTTCGATCTTGCTGTTTGTTTTGATCGCAGCCGCGACAATGTTCGATTTCGAGCCCAAAGTCTGTTTCACTTGCCACAAAAGCCATATAATCGTCATGGATGTAGCAGTGAACAATTAAGCTATCGACAAATTGTTCTAAGAAGACTCGTCCACTCAGTTATTATTAAAATGCCTGTTAGTGTTATTGATTTTGTGTCAGTCGCTGAGTTCGGTAGGTACATCAGGCTTCTACTCAGAATAACAATAACTGAATAAGTACGGTCATCTTTTCTTTCAGGTCGAAAGGTAGCCATTGATGCATCCATGAGCATCTACCAGTTTCTGATTGCTGTTCGTTCCGATGGCAGCCAGCTGATGAATGAAGAAGGAGAGACAACCAGGTGAAGTAAACATAAAACAAATAATGCAGCGCAGTTGTATGATTGTGGTGAATTACTTGCTTGACTTTCTGAAGAGTCAGTCTGTATATTCGTCAGTAAGCAATAATTTTGTCCAGTGATGATTACAACAGCAGTTTACTTGTGAAGGCCTGAGACCTGTTACAAAGGGCGGAGAAAAAGACTGGGCTTCAGAAGAATTCAAACAAATAACGACCAGAATTATCCATCTCGGTTCTTCAATAGGAATTCTTTGGAAGACAAAATGAAAACAACTGAAACATGCCTTCAAACTCTAGCATGTTTACCAATACAGTGTTCTGTCTATTGTTGTTTTGTAGGATAAAGCAGTAGTAGCACACATACCACTGATCCCATTCTTTAGCTGACATCACTGGTTCAAGAAAAAACTTAAGTCTAAACTCTAAATCAAATCACACAGGGGCTAGAACATGAAGAATTACTATGATTATATTGATCAGATTTGCTGAACTTTG
>JAWQFJ010009580.1:0-17500 GCA_034096865.1 Theodoxus fluviatilis | reverse complement strand
ACTCATTTCTGAACATTTTAAAATACTTAAAAAAATGAAATGCGCCTCTGGTCCTTTCGATAGGATTGCATATAATGCGTTAGGACAGCTTCTGAGAAACCTGGCTCAAGTCTGTGTATTGCTTCCTGGTCTGTGCATAGTGTCAGGCCTGGCTAGCAGAACGTGTTGTCTGAATTATACAGGCCATGAAAGACCATCTGTCTATTCAACTGCTGTAAAGCGTTATAAGCTAACCTAACATTCATGAGTTGAACAGAACAATGCCTCAAACTATACAGGCCGCATCGCAGGCATACCTCCATGAACCGCTAGCAGTGCTAAATCTCATAGAGCACCAGGCCCGGCCAGCACAACGCACTGCCTGAATGATGCCGCGTTGTGTTGTGGCTTCATTCGGCGGGCATTTGCATTCTCGGAGTGCTCTCCAGGGTGTTTGTTTTTTGTGTGTGTGTTTTTGTTTTTAAAATGGACATCTGAACTAAAGCAGTAGTAATTTACTCAAATGAATGCTATTCAGTTTTTTGTTGTTGATGTTTGTTCTTTTGAGGAAGGGTTTGGTGTGATGTCTTTGTTGGTTGGGGATGGGATGGGGTGTTTGTGGGGGGGGGGGGGGTTTGGGTGGGTTAAGAATGGAATTGAATGGCTCTCTCTCTCCTCTAAATTTCTCAGGGAAGTGTAAATGAATTGTATGCTTGCAACCAAAAGTTTGCAAATTGGAAGATAAAAAGTAGCGCTCCTCGTAGTCATGCAGGCACTTCACATGAAGGTGACTGCAGTGTTAAAAGGCTGGATTGACTGCTTCAGTATGGTGGGTAGTTGTTGTTTGGTATGCATGCTTGGAGACAAAAAACGTTTAACCTTTGAGTTTGACTTTCAGCAGCTGGTTGTATTGATCTGCTAAAATGCACTTTGGGGTCAAATTTCCTTTTTGTTCGGACTCGGGTTCTCTCCTTTGTGGAAATTTCTTTGACGGTGTTATGCTAATGCACAGCTGGCATGCAAAGCCTTACACGCGACTATGGCTGTCAATTTTGAACATCTGTGCTGGCTGGAGGCATTGATTCCCAGGAAAGATTTATGTGCTGGGTAATATAACTTTTTGTGCGAGTTTTAGTCGAGCGAAAATCTTGAGATTTCTGAGTCCAGAGAGATTTTCTCATCAAAAGCTGCTGAATTCCCCAGGGATTTATGTAGAAGTTTTCTTCTCAGCTAGGATCATGCAAATCAGCTGTGTGTGTGCCAGTTGTCTGTGCTGGAATGTCTGTGCTGTTGATGTCTTATTGCTTAGCTTGAATCTTTGCACTCAAAAGTTTCTCTGTGAAAGTGTGTATGTTCTCACCTTTTGTGTGGTATTTTGAAACTGTTGTAAAAGTTTTGTGACAAACTTTGATGTGCATTGAAGGAGTTATGACTGAATAATACCAATGTAGTGGACTTTGAAGCAACTGTTGTTTTGACAACTGCAATACCATTCCTTATAGATAGGTAAATGATAGACCCCTGGATTCCAGAAGACAAAACAAATAATGATCACAAAGATCGCGGGGAGGTGTTGGAATCACTGGTTTAGTAAAGAAACAAATGTTTCAGGCATAGCCCTTCATTCCTCATAGGTATTTCTACATGACATAATGTCTGTACTTGCCAGATTAGAGCAATTCTGTGATTGAATTCTGTTGGAAATTATTTCAACGAAAACCATATGATCTTCCAAAAATGTCTCGGACTGTTCAACAAGCTTTACTGATTTACATGCAGATGAAGGAAAGAAAAAACTGGAAAGGGGTGCATGGATGTTACTGTTCTGTAAATGATTTAAATTTATCATAAAACAACTGATAAATCTCTTTTGTGTTGGAAATCCTGAATCACCTCATTCATGACTGTTTTGTTTGACCTTATGTCAAATTCCAGCCATATAGTGTTTTTACGAATGTTGAGAATTTCTCATTTGGCGACTACAATTTTTTTAGAGTAGGATTGGGTTTTTTTCACCTTCAGAGAAACTATATTTTCCAGGGGGGATGGGTTGGATTTTGTCGTAATATGTGGCTTTTTGAGAAGTTTGCATAGTTGTGTACTTCAAAGTGCCAGCACAGCAAGGTTCAACTTAAACTTTTTCATATTCAATTTTTCAGCAGTGCAACAGATTTGGGTACACGTACGAATTATGCGTATTAATACGGGAGAAAAAATGGAATACGAAAATTATGCATGCCTCTGGAAAAATACAGTGAAAAAAATGCAGCTTTTGCGTATTCGTAAATCTGCAATTTCGCGCGATAACGTGCACGTCTGGCACGGAGAGCTGGTCGTGACTCTTTGCCATGGAGCAGTTTGTATCCGGCAGTTTCATTGGTCGACAGTTATCGACTGACCATTCAGGGCCAATCATAGCGCTCCTACCAACAGCGCTCTGTTTCTGGAAAAGTTTGAGTGGCACACACAGTCTGCGAGAAAGCTCACGGTCACCATGCCGAAAAGAAAAGGAATTTTGCCTTCAAGCAGCGCAAAAAAGACAAAGCGAGATCAGGTTTTTCTGCCGAAGTATCGGCAGATGCCAGGTATCGTCGAATCGGCGAAAGATGTGCACCATGCGAGATGCAATTATTGCGACTGTGACTTCAGTATTTCCCATTCTGGATACTTCGACATCGCCCGTCACTGTTCTGGGAAAGATCACAAACAACGAGTCGAGGCAGAAAAGGAAAAAGCAGGCATTCCGAAGCTGGACAATTTTCTTGTTTCAAAGTCCGTAACATCGGGAGAGGAGAAAGTAATCCATGCTGAAGTGATGATGACCGAACTGATCGTCAAAACAAACCTGCCCTTGTCAACGTCTGACATCATTTCTGCCACAGTGAAAAGTGCTTTCTCAGACAGCAAAATCGCTGCTGACTACAAATGTTGCAGAAACAAGGCAACAGCCTTAGTGAGGGAAATGTCCAAGGACATTAAATCCAACTTGAAAGACAAAATGAGTAGTGGGCTTACAGTGTGGCAACTGATGGATCGAATGACCAAATTTTTTTTGTCTCGCTGACTGCGGAGTATCATGTGTGCAAACCAAAAGCTGCATTTTTAAAATTGTCGTTCCGTGCAAAAAATATGCACAGTTTAAAAAAAAATACACATATCTGAACCAGTGAGTATGCAGAGGCAAAATTTGGGGTATCCAGGTCTGGTGCAACCATGAATTAATATTTGCATGTTTGGAGAGGAATTTCTATTGTACTTTACCCCAGCTGTCTCTCAGTGAAAAATTGCTTGTCCAGAATGCATCGTGCGCTCAGATCGTTTTGTCGTCCTTGCTGGCATTCTCTCCTTTGTGGAAATTTCTTTGACGGTGTTATGCTAATGCACAGCTGGCATGCAACGCCTTACAAGCCACTGTGGCTGTCAATTTTGAACAGCTGTGCTGGCTGGGGGCATTGATTCCCAGCAAAGATTTTTGTGCTGGGTAATATCACTTTTGTGCGGGTTTTAGTTGAGCAAGAGTCTAGGTAAAAGTTGATTTGCACTTCAACATAGCTTGGGCAGTAGCATTTGAAACTTTCACTGCAAAATAATCCATTTTTGGCAGTATGACTGAGGTCTAGAAATTTTATTTTAACTGATAAAACCCAGTGTATAGTGAAGGTCTTATCCATGATCACATTTGCAGACATTAAAACTGTAGTGCAGCTGCCTCCTTGTTACTTCCCTAGAACACAGCCAAATACGTCCTTCACAATTTTGTTTTCCTATCTCTCTACCCTTGTCTTTTTTGCATCTCTCTCTCTCTCTCTCTCTCTCTCTCTCTCTCTCTCTCTCTCTCTCTCTCTCTCTCTCTCTCTCTCTCTCTCCTCCCTACTCCCTCCCTCTCCTCCCTCCCTCCACTCCCTCCTCCTCCCTCCTCCCTCCCTCCCTCCCTCCTCCCTCCTCTCCTCCCTCCCTCTCTCCCCTCCCTCCCTCCCTCCCTCCTCCCTCCCTCCCTCCCCCCTCCCTCCCTACCCCCAAAGATTTGAGACAGGTTTATACTGATATGGCAATGCTGGTTGACATTGTAAAGAGTAGAAACCTAAGATCTATAAAATCTTAAGAGCAGTTGCTATTTTTCTGCATCTTACTTTCCAACAAAGATGAAAAGCAGATTTCATAATGCTAAGCAAGGCAAGTCATCCTTAGTGAATGTTGTGAGTGAGGAACTTGAGTTTGACACCACATGGAGAGATTTTGGGAGGAATAGTTGCTGGAGAACTTTGGGGATTTCAGGGACGTTGATCTAGTCATTAAGAGAGAACTGGTTCCAGATAAAATGTTCATCAAAAGCAGTAGTGGTAGGAGCAATGGTACCGGATCCCCCGCAGTTATGTTCATGACATTTCAATGGTAAAGAGCTTGTGACACAGACAATCGAATTCATTCATTATTCCTGCAATCTCTCTCACTCCTTCCCTGGTCTCTGCAGGCGCCATGCGAGGCGGAGGCACAGTGTGCGGCGCTGGTGGCGGCGGGCAAGGCCTACGCTGTGGGAACAGAGGACATGGACGCCCTCACCTTCGGCTCCAACGTCCTGCTCCGTCACCTAACCTTCAGCGAGGCCAGGTAGGTGTGCCTGCCTCCTTCAGGTGTGGCCAGGTAGGGTGCCTGCCTCCTTCAGGTGTGGCCAGGTAGGGTGCCTGCCTCCTTCAGGTGTGGCCAGGTAGGGTGCCTGCCTCCTTCAGGTGTGGCCAGGTAGGGTGCCTGCCTCCTTCAGGTGTGGCCAGGTAGGGTGCCTGCCTCCTTCAGGTGTGGCCAGGTAGGGTGCCTGCCTCCTTCAGGTGTGGCCAGGTAGGGTGCCTGCCTCCTTCAGGTGTGGCCAGGTAGGGTGCCTGCCTCATTCAGGTGTGGCCAGGTAGGGTGCCTGTCTCCTTCAGGTGTTTCCATGCACACATACATCAGGTCCCTTACAGACATGCACACATACATCAGGTCCCTTACAGACATGCACACATACATCAGGCCCCTTACAGACATGATACTCTCACTCACTACTTCACTCAAAATGCTGCAAATTCTTGACGGTAAGTGTGCAGCTATCAGGAGAGGGAAAAAGTTGTGGTGAAGGTATGGCAGGGGTGGGGGTCTGGCTAGTTGGAAAGTAGGCCTGACCTCTTTTTGTTTTCTTTTTTAAAGGAGGCCAGATTGAGAGTGCACGTGTGTATGTGTTTTAAGCAATGTCATATTTTGATTTGTTTAAAAATAAATTCTCAAATGCTGAGAAGGATTTTTTCAATTTATTTGTTTACCTTCATTATTTTTTTCTGCACAATTGAAAAAAAAGTTTAGGGTCAGTAGGAAAAGTTAGGGTCAGTAGGAAAAGTTAGGGTCAGTAGGAAAAGTTAGGGTCAGTAGGAAAAGTTAGGGTCAGTCAGGTTACTGGAACCTCAACAAAAAACAATTCCCCCACCCCACCCCCGTCACACCTCAGTGGCACTGCAACCTCTGTTCTGGTTGGCAGGAAGATGCCCATCAAGGAGATACACCTGAAGAAAGCCCTGGAAGAGCTGAAGCTGTCACAGGAGGAGGTAAGATTCTTTGTTGCTATGACAACTGGCTGGTGAGTGTCAGGTGTAACGGAGAATGCTGTTGTAGTCTGAGTTGTGCTGTTCTCGGTGGTGTGTGTTGCATGGGTGGTTCGTTGCTTTGGGTGGGGATGGGAAGGTGTGTGTGTTGTGTGTGTCTGTTGTGTGTGTGTGTTGTGTATGTGCGTCTTGTGTGTGTTGTGTCTGTGTGTGTGTATGTGTGTGTCTGTTGTGTGTGTGTGTGTGTGTGTGTGTGTGCGCATTGTGTGTGTGTGTGTGTGCGCATTGTGTGTGTGTGTGTGTGTGCATGTGTGTGTGTGTGTGTGTGTGCACATTGTGTGTGTGTGTGTGTGTCCTGTTGTCTGGACATCCAGGAATAAGACATCTTGTCAACTTCACTGCCTCAAATGTCTCTGTTAGCAAGTGACACCTCGGCATTGAATGGGAAACTGCCTGGTTTTTCATTCTATACTCTTAGTAGTATGTAAGGAGTTCTTCACATTTGCATCACTAATGATTATTTTGTCAACTTACCCATAGACTTTGTATTTTTCATTCTATACTCACAGGAGTGTGTGATTCTATTACCCATAGACTTTGTATTTTTCACTCCATACTAATTGTAATGTGTGAGAAGTCCTTCACAAATGCACCACCTGAGTGTCTGTCAACTTGCCCATAGACTGTGACAGCTGCGGCTACGTGTACATACATGTGGACTTTTTTGCAAGGCACTCCCTAAAATTTGTTGTGGTTAGAGTAACATGGCAGAGAGAAAAAAGGGTTGATAGGTCGTCCACCTGAACTTTTTCCCTCTCTCTCTCTCTCTCTCTCTCTCTCTCTCTCTCTCTCTCTCTCTCTCTCTCTCTCTCTCTCTCTCTCTCTCTCTCTCTCAGAACATATACTAAACTTTCTTTGAAATAGACTTCTTTTTTATATAACTTAAATAGTGGATTCCCAGAGTGCTGAAAGGGAGGGAAGATGGCACAGGTTGCAGATTGTTGATTGATGCCGATTTTTTTTCTTTTCTTTTTCTTGTTTTTTTTTGGTGGGGGTGTTGTTTTTGACATGATTGAAAAAAAAGTCTAGGGTCAGCAGAATAGATTGGGTCATTAACAGTAACCACAACCTTTTGACTCACATGCGAAGCAAAAGTGAGTCTATGTACTCATTTGTTTGGTTGCCTTCTCTCCAAACTAATTGTGCCAAGACCAATTATTGAAATGAACATCTTTGCCGTCTTGTTAAAGAAGTTCATCAGTGGTGTTGCCATGTTTGGAGCTGGAGGAGTTAATGCAAGTATTAAGTAAGACTTTTTTAAAGGGGGGTAAAAGGTATTTTATTTTTCTAATTGTATTTTGTATCTGCAGTTCATAGACCTGTGCATTCTGCTGGGCTGCGACTACTGCGACTCCATCCGAGGCATCGGCCCCAAGCGAGCCATCGACCTCATCAGGCAGCACGGCAACATCGAGGAAATCCTCAAGCACCTGGACTCCAAGGTTGGCACCAGACAGCGTGGCGCCTGATTGCTCTTTTCACAGGCAAAACTTGGTAGTCAGAGGGGGAATTCCTCTCTCTCTCTTGATCAGACAGTAACATACATAGATTTTGACATGTACACACAAATATATACATACACACACGCACACACACACATATGCTTGAACACACACACACACAGAGAATTGTATGTTTGGAGTCTGTGAAAGTCTCATCGCTTAGCAAGCTTGATATGCAAGTGGGATTTAACAGTCATTTTCTAATAGAAATTCAGGCTGTGATGGCATTTGTTTTGGTCTTTTTAAGATTAGCTTGACACTTGGTGTTGCTCATGTCATAGTCCATTATCATTGGCATTTTGGAATGGGCACTGATGTCTGATACATGAATAAGAAGAGTAACACAGCCAGATCCAGTCAAATCCCTCTTCAGCTGGAACCCCTGGCTGCTGGGCTTTTGGGGCCTGCTCAATAGCTCAGCCAGGGCCCTGCTCCAGTAGCTCAGCCAGGGGCCTGCTCCAGTAGCTCAGCCAGGGCCCTGCTCCAGTAGCTCAGCCAGGGCCCTGCTCCAGTAGCTCAGCCAGGGGCCTGCTCCAGTAGCTCAGCCAGGGGCCTGCTCCAGTAGCTCAGCCAGGTCCCTGCTCCAGTAGCTCAGCCAGGGCCCTGCTCCAATAGCTCAGCCAGGGCCCTGCTCCAGTAGCTCAGCCAGAGGCCTGCTCCAGTAGCTCAGCCAGGGGCCTGCTCCAGTAGCTCAGCCAGGGCCCTGCTCCAGTAGCTCAGCCAGGGACCTGCTCCAGTAGCTCAGCCAGGGGCCTGCTCCAGTAGCTCTGCCAGGGCCTGCTCCAGTAGCTCAGCCAGGGGCCTGCTCCAGTAGCTCGGCCAGGGGCCTGCTCCAGTAGCTCAGCCAGGGACCTGCTCCAGTAGCTCAGCCAGGGGCCTGCTCCAGTAGCTCAGCCAGGGGCCTGCTCCAGTAGCTCAGCCAGGGGCCTGTTCCAGTAGCTCAGCCAGGGCCCTGCTCCAATAGCTCAGCCAGGGCCCTGCTCCAGTAGCTCAGCCAGGGCCCTGCTCCAGTAGCTCAGCCAGGGGCCTGCTCCAGCAGTTCAGTCAGGGGCCTGCTCCAGTAGCTTAGCCAGGGGCCTGCTCCAGTAGCTCAGCCAGGGGCCTGCTCCTGAAGTGAAGTTATTTCAAAGTGCTCACCATCGCTGGAACGGTCATGGCTCAGAACTGTTTTGCGAATCATGTGAATAGAATTGTCATCAGCAACCATTGCAACAAATAAGGTAATCATCATTAAAAAGACAAACCAATCGAATTGTGCAGATGATTTGAACTGTAAACTGGATGGATGGATAGATGGAGTTTTACAGCCTATCAGCCTTTGAAGGCTATGTAAGGCCAATGAGCATGAAAAGTACAAGAATGGTTTAGAATAAGTGCAAATCATGTCATGATATCCCTATTTATTCGCCATTTACGCATCGCGTAGAGAGATGAAGTGAGTCTTTTCTGACCCCCAACCCACAGGGGGGCTATTCTGACCCCCAACCCACAGGGGGTAACTGGAAAGTGGATGTGGTTAATCACAGTTTATGTAAATAGTTCGACTAAGCCCTAAATCCAGTGGATCAATGGTGAAAGAGGAAAGAAGAAAGTGTTTGACTTCCTTACAGTACTATAGTGTCTTTGTATTGCCCTAAATCCAGTGGGCCAGTGGTGAAAGAGGAAAGAAGAAAGTGTTTGGCTTCCTTACAGTATTATAGTGTCTTTGTATTGCCCTAAATCCAGTGGGCCAGTGGTGAAAGAGGAAAGAAGAAAGTGTTTGACTTCCTTACAGTACTATAGTGTCTTTGTATTGCCCTAAATCCAGTGGGCCAATGGTGAAAGAGGAAAGAAGAAAGTGTTTGGCTTCCTTACAGTATTATAGTGTCTTTGTATTTGATCACAACACCTCTAAATGCCATTTGGCCAGCATTGATCAGCTGTTTACCAGATATGACAAGTAATAACACTACCTGCCTATATTTAGCCCTCACTGTTGTAATTTCTAATAAGTGGTTAATTTTGGATTGAACACACGCATACATGTGCACACACACACACATTCACACACACATGCACACACACACACACACGCACACACATTCACACACACATGCACACACACACACACACACACACACACACACACACACACACACACAAGCACACATACACCTTTTGATATATTTTGTTATCATGTCAGCCTATACATCATTTTATCTGCTATTGTGCTCCACTTGCAAAGGTGTATACTAAGTAGTTTTTTACATGTTTACAACTGCATCTTCTTTGATAACCTTATCCATTTTACCAAATCTTGGTGTTATGTCTGTTATGAAGTGTATATTGCTAAATTTATGTTTTTTTCATGAAGTGAACACAAATAATTGTGTTTGATTCATATTTGCTTATTTGTTTCCTCTGCAGAAGTACCCAGTGCCAGAAGATTGGATGTACAAGGTAATGTGAACTTCCTTCTCCACAGAAAAACCAGCATCAAAGTATGGTTTGATGTTCCTTTGCTATGGCATTATGTGTTGCATCTGTGCCTAGTTTCTTAACCCTTGGAGTGCCTTAATAACAAAAAAAGAAGCACACTCCAAGTGCTGGCATTGATGGCAGACTGGCTCTGATGGGTGCTGTGCTCTCATTGGTTGATAAGACTGGCTCTGATGTGTGCTGTGCTCTCATTGGTTGATAGGACTGGCTCTGATGTGTGCTGTGCTCTCATTGGTTGATAGAACCTACAGAGAGTGAGCTTAGTGAAGGTGCTGTCAAGTGGGCGAAAATTCCAACTGTGGTACACCGAGGGTTAACGCAAGCCACTTGCAAGCATAGGCCGAGGTCAACATGACAACATCAAATAGCCTTTGCATCTGCAGATCAAATGTTGACGCTGGCCTACGCTTGCAAGCAACTTGCCTGTATATAACCTGGCAAGGGGCAAAATAAACCAAGGGAGGTAATTTGAAAATCAGCACGAGTGATTTGAATGTGATGGACATGGCACACTGCGCTGTACTTCAAAAGCCTCTCATGGTTAAATACAAATTGTCATTCTAATATGATATAATTTTGTTTCTGTATATGTCAGTTGGTTTATGATACTTTGCTGTATTGGTGTAAAGCATGGTGTAGATAGCAACCTATGAACCTGAAAACCTATGCTCCTTCTCATTCCCAGTCATAACTGTTGTTTATTTCGTATGCTGATGTTTTGTTTCCCTTTTTATATTTCAGGAGGCCAGAGAACTTTTCAAGAAGCCAGAAGTGGAGGACCCAGAGAAAGTTGATGTAAGAAGGAGCGAAGGAGGAGGAGTTGAAAATACTGAGTTGACTGGAAATAGAGAAGTAGAAAAAGTGACTTAAACATAATTTACAAGAACTTGTATGTTGATTACACACTGAGCCACGTCTGACTAGCAGTGATTGATGGCTAGGTGTCAATGTTTTTACTTCAGTTTTTCCTGCAATTGTGGATGAGCATGGAGAAGTGTCGTGTTTGGGAGTGATTTCCCCCTGTGGGGACCTCATGTTAAAGTTCTCCACTACTCTCTGCCTCTGCTGCTTTCTCTACTCGACACAAGTTACTGAACAACTGAGTGTGTGGTACAAGGTCACAACAGACCTGTTTACCCTTCCGCAATTTGCGGAAATCTTCCGATTTTGAGTCCGAGTCTCCGCTTTTACGGACGTAAAATAAAATCTTCCGCGGCCGATATTTCGCTGAAAAAAATCGAAAGGGTGGTTGTTTGCACGACGGCCGTGCGGATAGCTTCGCTGGTTGCAATTGTTGATTTGTTTGTTCTTATCATCGGCACGACCGGCGTGCAAATAACTTCCCTTTCGCGTCACGAATGTAAGGTCGTTTCTGATTGGCTCTTTGTTTAAATTGGGCCAATGAGAATTCGCAACGCACTGAGCCGTATCGGAAATGCATCGGAGAAAGTTCTTGCAAGCTTCTCACGTGCGAAATTTTGCAAGCTTCTCACGTGCGAAATTTTGAAAGCATGTCTGGCCACAAGAGAAACCACGAAACGGACGACGAGTGCGAAGATGGCCCACCAACTTCGAAAGTCGTTGCTAAAAAGCGATACGTGCAGAAATGGAGGCCAGAGTATCAAACCTCCTTTCCATCTTTGTGCAAGTCAAAGGATTTCAGCCCCACACATGCTTTTTGTCAGGTTTGCGAAAGCCACTTCCGAATCAGTCATGGGGGAAGAAACGATTGCGATCGGCACGTTAAAACAGCAATGCACAAGGAGAGGGAAAAAACTGTGAAGGAAAGGGCCAAAGCACCGTAGATTACAGAGTTTTTCCAAGGCCCCTCCACTTCTAGTTCCACATCATCGGAGTCCAAGTTCGGGGTTATCAGAGCCGAGGCACTGATGTGCCAATTGATCGCCAACAGCAACCTGTCTCTCTCTTCTGCTGACTACCTCACCAAGCTCTTCAAGGAAATGTTTCCGGACTCAAAAATTGCTGCAAGTAAGCCATTTTGATGATGCTACCCTGAAGCAGCTCAAGAGTGCTTACTACTTGAGCCTCCACAAATGAACTGAAGCCATTCCAGTGATGTGTGTGTGTGTGTGTGTGTGAAGAGAGAGTGTGTGTGTATGTGTGAATCCTTTCTGACCAAGACAAGTGTGAAAAAAACTGGTGATTGTGCTTTGACAGTGACAAATTTTGTACCTAATTTTCGTGACTCTTTCTTCCATTCTATGGAGGCTTCAGTTAAGGAAATTGCTAGTTCATAAAACGGTGAGTGTGTTTTTCTTTTCATTTTGGTATGATAATGTGTGAACAAGAATCTTCCTCTTGAAGATCAAAACCTTCCGCATTTTTCTGGTTATTTATCAAATCTTCCGCATAAGGGTTTTTTGGGGTAAACAGGTCTGTCACAAACATGGTTTCACTTTATTTATATTATCTTTGTTTTTTGCATAAACTTTGTGAGTGATTTGGGATGAAGAACCTATAGTAATGATAATGTTTATTTATGTCCTTTTTGAAGACATTTCTTGGGGAGATTTCAACCCCGGTTGCTGCTGCGCTGTGCCTAGAGACCAGTTTTACTCCTCGTTAGGGGAGGCCGTGTGGGTGAAGCACCTTGCCCAAGGATGCAACTCTAGGATCTGTGCAAACACCAAACTTGTAGTATTTGCCCTCTATTGGTAAAAATACCCAACTGCAGGCTTATGCTGATACAAATGAGATAAACACTCCACTGTTTAATATTGATTCATGCTTTCATTTTGTCTAGAAATGTTTGTGTTAAATTGGATAAAAGCATTGTCATTAAAAAAAAATATTCACCTTTATATTCACTTTTGCCTTTCTCTGCACTGTGCACCCTTCAACTTTTCTCTTTCCAGCTGAAGTGGTCAGACCCGGATGAGGAGAAGCTGGTGGAGTTCATGTGCACGCAGAAAGGCTTCAAGTGAGTTCCCAGAATGCCGTCATGACTCGTGTCTTAGCGTACGGTTGGATCTGAATGTTCTGGCTCAGTCCCCATACCCCCTGGGGCGGGTTTGAAAATGCGAAGATCTCGGTAGATCTACGCAGATCTCGCCGAATGGGCAGTTTCATTCTTTGCTTGCTAGTGAGCCAATCGTAGACGAGCGTAGATTGAGCGAGGCAGCTTGAGAGGTGCCTAGCTTTTAAGATTCGAGACAAAAGTTCGGCGTGGATGCGTTGACCTGCATTCGATGTGTAAACTGTAGGAGGTTTCACGATCTATTAATGCATTCAACATACACCTTTGATAAATTAATGCTGTGCATGGCTTATATTTTCTTTGGATGGGTTGCTAGTATCTCGAAATAGAGCGTTTTCTGAATGAACCGGCAACACGTCGGCCATTGAAATGTGGCCAGTTCACCTCTTGTCGTGACGTCTACGCATGCGCATTAGTTCGTCACGTTGGGTAGTTTTTTTTTAGCTAGCTCTTACTGCGAAGCAAGATCTTGCGACCAAGATCGACTACCTATTTTCAAACCCGCCCCTGATAGTCTCTGTGGCTGCTTAGGGCAGCCCCTGGCTGAGCTACAGGAGCAGGCCCCTGGCTGAGCTACAGGAGCAGGCCCCTGGCCGAGCTACTGGAGCAGGCCCCTGGCTGAGCTACTGGGGCAGGCCCCTGGCTGAGCTACTGGAGCGGGCCCCTGGCCGAGCTACTGGAGCAGGCCTATGGCTGAGCTACTGGAGCAGACCCCTGGCTGAGCTACTGGGGCAGGCCCCTGGCTGAGCTACTGGAGCAGGTCCCTGGCTGAGCTACTGGAGCAGGCCCCTGGCTGAGCTACTGGAGCAGGTCCCTGGCTGAGCTACTGGAGCAGGCCCCGAAAGCCCAGCAGCCAGGACTTCCAGCTGATGAGAAGGCCACCAAGCAGCTCTGGCTGTGTGTTACGTTTACTTCCAAGCATTTGCTTAAGGGCAAATATGAAAGCTATGCTAATGAAATTTTATACAGATTACAAACACACTGGAAGGTACATTCAAACAAAATTTTATTGCTGAAGACTTAGTTGTTCGTGTGTTATTGCAAAATGACTGAAAAATATCCCCTGAAGATGGAGTGTGGCTGCCTATATGGCGGGGTGTTCAAAAACAGTCTTACACGCAATCATCTCACCCACTTGGGTGATCCTGGGGGTGTTTAGCTCAGGTTCGCAACAACAACAACTGAAAAATAAACATACCAATTTTCTCCCCTCCGTCAAATTTTAATGAATAACCTTTTTATAATCAGCAATGATTGTAAACAAAGAAGAAGGTCTATATTACTCAATAAGATATAATAAGTGGATTACTAACACTTATAAATAATTTTAGTGGAATTTAGAACAAGTAACCAAAAAAAGTGCTCCCGGCATAACATGATTAAAATTATTTATAAGTGTTAGTAATCCACTTATTATATCTTATTGAGTAATATAGACCTTCTTCTTTGTTTACAATCATTGCTGATTATAAAAAGGTTATTCATTAAAATTTGACGGAGGGGAGAAAATTGGTATGTTTATTTTTCAGTCATTTTGCTATAACACATGAACAACTAAGTCTTCAGCAATAAAATTTTGTTTGAATATACCTTCCAGTGTGTTTGTATTCTGTATAAAATTTCATTAGCATAGCTTTCATATCTGCTGAGTTATGATTTATTTTCTATTAATTCGTTTTTGTATGCCATGTCCCCCCTTAAACTGAGCAATCATTTTGATGACTGCACAATATAAGCAGTAATAATGATATTGATGCTGAATTGATACCTCTTGAAATGTTAACCAGAGATAAAAGAAAGCACAGTTTAATAGTTGATCGTATTTGTCACCTAGGAGATCAAATTTGATAAATCTACACATCAGACATGGCTGGGGTCAGTAATGAGCTCATGAGTTTCAAAGCCAGTGGCTTTGTGTTAAGGAGAGTTTTCCTTCCATACTGACCAGTAGACAAACCAGTGATATATGACCCTTTGACCTCGAAAAAGAATTAGCATAATTATTACCCACACGTGCCAGCCTGCATCGGCCAATCCGATTGCCTAAACCCAGCAGACAGGCCGTGGCAAGGGAGGCAACCCCCAATGCCTCGCGCCTGCCCGTGTATATAAGGCTGCAGGCGGCACGTTCCCTCACTTTTGACAATTTTCGAAACTGTACGTTTCGCTGGTACTTCTGCTACTGGGATTACCTCGGGGTTACGTTGTGTGACTTAAGGAGTTAGCTGTTCCTTCGCTGGGAGCTTGAGGGAAGTATTGCGGTGCTCCGCTGTTTGGCGTCTGTTTGGCGCTTGTGTGTTTACGTTTTGATTTTTTGTCCGCCTGGTCCTTTTGTGTGCACGCGCCTGTTCTGTTGCGAAATTGGCGTGTTGTGCCTTTTTTCAGGCGAGCGTCGACTTGCGAGTGTTCTTGCTTCGCTTGTCTTTGCGTTGGTTGTGGCTGTGTGTTCGCTTTTCTCGGCGTCGGTGCTGTATTCACCGTCTGCCTGTCATGGCGGCTTTTCCCCACGCGTGTCGTGTTACTAGCGTGCGGGATATTGCAGTCGACTCTACTGGAGTGGGTTTGAAAAAGCGAAAATCTCGGTAGATCTACGCAGATCTCACCGAATGGGCAGTTCATTCTTTGCTTGCTATCGAGCCATTCGTAGACGAGCGTAGATTGAGCGAGGCAGCTTGAGAGGTGCCTAGCTTTTAAGATTCAAGATGGCGGACGGCATGAGTACAGTGCGCGCAGCCATCTTGGAGACAAATGTTCGGCGTGGATGCGTTGACCTGCATTCGATGTGTAAACTGTAGGAGGTTTCACGATCTATTAATGCATTCAACATACACCTTTGATAAATTAATGCTGTGCATGGCTTATATTTTCTTTGGATGGGTTGCTAGTATCTCGGATAGAGCGTTTCTGAATGAGACCGGCAACACGTCGGCCATTGAAATGTAGCTAGTTCACCTCTTGTCGTGACGTCTACGCATGCGCATTACTTCGTCACGTTGGGTAGTTTATTTTTTAGCTAGCTCTTACTACGAAGCAAGATCTTGCACCAAGATCGACTACCTATTTTCAAACCCGCCCCTGGGGCAGCGAGGTCGGGGGCAGGGGGGACGACGCGCTCTTTACGAACGCGCACGTCTACCCTTTCCTTCTGCTTCGTCCTCCAGGCGTAGGTCTACTTCGCGTGCTTCCGTGTCTGTGCCTGTGTCGGCAGGCAGAGAGGCGGAAGTTTTCTTTTTCGCATGCGGATGTTGCGGTTTCCACCACGCAGTCTATTGCGACGGTCGCCACTGTGACTGAACCGACGGTTGCTTTATCTGTGGGTGGGAGTGAGCCCTCGGGGTTTTTTCGGCTCTCGGCCCCCCTCCCCTGGCTTTGTCTCCCCGTGTCAGTGGAACAGGAGTATTTTGATATCTCCTCTCCCGCTGGGTCGGTTGTTTTCTCGTCGGTCAGACCGCGAGCTGTGTTTTGGTTTCAGTCCTCCACGTCACGTATCCGGAGTGTCGGGTCAGCCTGGTCAGGCTGCGGATTACCTTGGCGGAGTTGTGGTTCCTGTCCCCTTGCTTCTGAGCAGGGGGGCGAGCAGGTTTGGCTCGGACTGGTACGTATCGTGCGGTCAGTGGTGGCCAGTTCCCGCGTCTTTGGATAGTGACGCGATGCGGCTTCTGACGGAAGGCGGTCCCGCGCTCCCCACGAATCGAGCACTGCGGTCAGACCACGGCAGAGCGTACCTCCCGGCCAATCAGCAAACACTGCTTGGTCCGGTGAGCACCTTGCCCACCTTCCTGTCTGTCAGACCACGGCAGAGCGTACCTCCCGGCCAATCAGCAAACACTGCTTGGTCCGGTGAGCACCTTGCCCACCTTCCTGTCTGTCAGACCACGGCAGAGCGTACCTCCCGGCCAATCAGCAAACACTGCTTGGTCCGGTGAGCACCTTGCCCACCTTCCTGTCTGTCAGACCACGGCAGAGCGTACCTCCCGGCCAATCAGCAAACACTGCTTGGTCCGGTGAGCACCTTGCCCACCTTCCTGTCTGTCAGACCACGGCAGAGCGTACCTCCCGGCCAATCAGCAAACACTGCTTGGTCCGGTGAGCACCTTGCCCACCTTCCTGTCTGTCAGACCACGGCAGAGCGTACCTCCCGGCCAATCAGCAAACACTGCTTGGTCCGGTGAGCACCTTGCCCACCTTCCTGTCTGTTCCCCTGTGCCCCGACCCTGTGGCCAGTTCCCGCGCCCTTGGATAATGGCGTGATGTGGCTTCTGTGGGAAGGCGTTCCACGGACAGGTATGTATGTGCGGTCAATTGTGGCCAGTTCCCGCGCCCTTGGATAGTGGCGCGATGCGGCTTCTGTCGGAAAGCTGTCCCACGCTCCTTACGGGTCGAGCTCGGACAGGTATGTTTGGACGCTCACGGAAGGCGGTCCCGCGCTCCCCTCGGGTCGAGTTCTGCGGTCAGACGCGGCAGAGAGTAGCTTCCGGCCATCCAGCTGACACTGTTTTGGTCCGGTGAGCATCCTGCCCCCCTTCCCGTGCTTTCCTCTGCTTTCAGCTGCTTGCCCCGCCCCCTCGTGCTACCCACAAGGTGGAGCCCTGCTGTCGGGGCCCTCGGCAGGAGCGCTGCTCCCGAGGCCAGACACTGCACCCTGCATTGGTCCGGTCGACGCCACCCTGCCGACTCTCACTGACGGCAGGAGCGCGGCTCCCGGCCATCAGCTAACGCGGCTTGGGCGGTGAGCAACCCTGCTTCGCTTTCCTAGTGTTCGTCTGTTGCTCCTCCCCGGCTCCCGACAAGGGTTGAGCCCTGCGGTGGCGGCCTGGCAGAGCGCGGCTTCTGGCTTTTTCGCTGGCACTGCTTGGCCGGTGGACCTTTTCACGTGCCACTTCGCCTTGGTGCCCCGCCCCTGTGCTCCCGTCGGG
>JAWQFJ010009579.1:15000-24884 GCA_034096865.1 Theodoxus fluviatilis | reverse complement strand
CACTCACTCACTCACTCACTCACTCACTCACTCACTCACTCACTCACTCACATCACTCACTCACTCACTCACTCACTCACTCACTCACTCACTCACTCACTCACTCACTCACTCACTCACTCACTCACTCACTCACTCACTCACTTCACTCACTCACTCACTCACTCACTCCTTCACTCCTTCACTCACTCACTCACTCACTCACTCACTCACTCACTCACTCACTCACTCACTCACTCACTCACTCACTCACTCACTCACTCACTCACTCACTCACTCACTCACTCACTCACTCACTCACTCACTCACTCACTCACTCACTCACTCACTCACTCACTCACTCACTCACTCACTCACTCACTCCTTCACTCACTCACTCACTCACTCACTCACTCCTTCACTCACTCACTCACTCACTCACTCCTTCACTCACTCCTTCACTCACTCCTTCACTCACTCACTCACTCACTCACTCACTCACTCACTCACTCACTCACTCACTCACTCACTCACTCACTCACTCACTCACTCACTCGCTCACTCACTCACTCACTCACTCACTCACTCACTCACTCACTCACTCACTCACTCACTCACTCACTCACTCACTCACTCACTCACTCACTCACTCACTCACTCACTCACTCACTCACTCACTCACTCACTCACTCACTCACTCACTCACTCACTCACTCACTCACTCACTCACTCACTCACTCACTCACTCACTCACTCACTCACTCACTCACTCACTCACTCACTCACTCACTCACTCACTCACTCACTCACTCACTCACTCACTCACTCACTCACTCACTCACTCACTCACTCACTCACTCACTCACTCACTCACTCACTCACTCACTCACTCACTCACTCACTCTACTCACTCACTCACTCACTCACTCACTCACTCACTCACACTCACTCACTCACTCACTCACTCACTCACTCACTCACTCACTCACTCACTCACACTCACTCACTCACTCACTCACTCACTCACTCACTCACTCACTCACTCACTCACTCACTCACTCACTCACTCACACTCACTCACTCACTCACTCACTCACTCACTCACTCACTCACTCACTCACTCACTCACTCACTCACTCACTCACTCACTCACTCACTCACTCACTCACTCACTCACTCACTCACTCACTCACTCACTCACTCACTCTCGCACTCACACACACTCACACTCTCACTCACTCACACTTACTCTCACTCTCTCTCTCTCTCACTCTCACTCTCTCTCTCAACCTCACTCTCACTCTCTCACACTCTCACTCTCACACTATCATAATCACTCTCAATCTCACTCTCACACTCACACTCACTCTCACACTCATACACTCACACTCAAACTATCACACTCAAACTCTCACACTCACTTTCACAATCACACTCTCACACTCTCACATACTCACACTCACACACACTCAAAGTCACACTCTCACACTCACACTCTCACACTTACACTCTCACACTCACACTCTCACACTCACACTCTCACTCTCACTCTCACACTCTCACTCTCACTCTCACACTCTCACACTCTAACTCTCACACTCTCACTCTAACTCTCACACTCTCACTCTCACACTCTCACTCTCACTCTCACTCTCACTCTCACACTCACACTCTCACTCTAACTCTCACACTCACACAATCACTCTCACACACACACTCTCGCACACTCACTCTCACACACTCACTCTCTTACACTCACTCTCTCACACTCAGTCTCTCACACTCACTCTCTTACACTCACACTCACTCTCACACTCTCGCACACTCACTCACTCACACTCACTCACTCTCACACTCACTCTCACACTCACTCACTCTCACACACACTCACTCTCACTCTCACACTCACTTACTATCACGCTCACTCTCACTCTCACTCTCATTCTCACTCTCTCTCTCTCACTCACTCTCACTTTCATTCTCACACTCACTCTCATTTTCATTCTCACACTTTCTCACACACTCTCTCACTCTCGCTCTGTCTCACTCTCTCTCACTCTCACTCTCTCTCACTTACTCTTACTCTCTCTCACTCTCACTCTCACTCAATCTCTCTCACTCTCTCTCACTCACTCTCACACTCTCACTCACTCTCTCTCACTCTCACTCACTTACTCTCACACTCACTCACTCTCACACTCACTCACTCTCACACTCACTCACTCTCACACTCACTCTCACTCACTCTTACTCTCACTTACTTTCACTCATTCACACTCACTCACTCCCACTCACTCACTCTCACTCACTCACTCTCACACTCACTCTCACTCTCTTTCTCTCACTCAGACAGAGTAAAGAAGGGACGAGTGACGAATGAATAGACACGGAGTCAGAGGGTGTTCAAAAGGGCACGACACCACGTGACTCAGCGCTCAAAGAGCGGCGAGCCGTGGACAGGAGCCTGCATTCCTGAAATGCCAGCTCAGCCATCACCACAGATGTTGCCTTGTAAAGTGCCATGCAGCCAGCACGGTAATCACTTGCATTTATCTAGGATATCCCCTCTTTTGTCCTCCTTCACTCTACACGGGTCGCACCCATCCATATGTCGCCCACTTCCCTGCTGTCCGCCATTTGCCTGTGAATCATCATATTCTTCCCACCCACCCACCTGTTGCAGGTGTGTTAATTGATGGTGATCAGGTACCTTTTTTTTGGCACACCCGTGCATTTGCCTAGGAGAGGGCATGTTCAGGTCTTTGTTTCCCTTGGAGTGACGTGAGTGGGTGGTGTTGCTATGGTTACCGCTTCGTCCATGGTGCTTTCCAGAGGAAGTCTTGGTGACCGAGCCGGGCCATCCTCCAGGCTCTTCAGGCCGAAGTATATACAGTCCACACCTACGCCTCTTGTCAACCGCTCGTGTGATGCTGTTCAGTATTTACACATACACAGACACTCACATACACACACATACACATGCATATATATATATATATATATATATATATATATATACTTACACATACACACGCACATACGCACTCATACACATACACACACATATACACACATACACGCACACAAACACAAAAACACACACATATAAACACAAACACACATATATACAAACATATACAAACACAAACACATACACACGGCTCTGAACGACGAAAATGACACGTGTGTGTGTGTGTGTGTGTGTGTGTGTGTGTGTGTGTGTTTGTGTTTATGTTTGTGTTCGTGTGTGCTTGTATGTGTTTGTGTGTGTGTGTTTATATGTTTGTGCGTGTGTGTTTGTGTTTGTATGTGTTTGTGTTTGTGTGTGTTTGAGTGTTTGTGCTTCAATGTGTGTGTGTGTTTGTATGTGTGCTTTATGTGTGTGTGTGTGTGTGTGTGTTTGTGTGTGTGTGTGTGTGTGTGTGTTTGTGTGTATGTATGTATCTGTTTGTATGTGTGAGTGTGTGTGTGTGTTTGAGTGTGTGTGTGTGTGTTTGTGTTTGTGCGTATATATATGTGTGTGTGTTTGTGCGTGTGTGTGTGTGTGTGTATGTATGTGTGCGTGTGTGTGTGTTTGTGTGTGCCTGTGTATTACATAAACGACAAGTTCAAAATAACCGAAGCTAGATCGATCTCAAAATGGCAATCGATAAAATATTTGTCTTTATTTGTTACATATTTGCAAAATTTGCGCTTTGCCGAAGGTACAGGAAATGTACACTACCACTGTGATTTCTTTTGTAATGGATGATCGACCTAATTGGCTTCTTTTGCATAATAATTTGACAGAACAATTTGCCATATAATCGCATAAAGAGATGAGACAAAGACACGCGAGCTAATGCGCCAACAAAACCTTTCCAATGTGGATAATTAAGGCTTTTGTTTCCTGTCTTTATTACAACACCATTTTTTGCTATGCAAACGTAAACGAAAAGCACACTAAATATGTTGCTTGTTCTTTAAAAGTTAAGACCATGTCGAAGATTGATTCTGCTTCAAATGACAGTTCAGTGCGTTTTCATTCCCCAATATACATTTTCTAAGAGTAATTGCTTTGAAATGAAACCCCAAACTCGAGTCAGCATAGATTCTCCAAAACAACAAAGTGCGATTCAGCAAGCTAACATATGGGTAATCTGTAAAACCTCAGACACTGAAATGGTCACATTCCTATGATCTAGATCATTTCTGAATTTTATTTTTTTAGTGTATGGACCGATTAAAATTCACGAAAAGGTTTATTAGAGTGATTTGTGTCTTTGCACAGCACCAAAAGCTAGCTTTACAGCCATGACAAGATAGCTTTTGACATTACATCGAAGCATCTATGCCATTCTTCTGCATAAAAGAGATACTTTTCACCCTCCCCCGTGCAGGCAAGCCTGCGGCACTGCCCTTCAAAATGGCGGACTGTCGATTCTTGGAACTGCTGCATCGACTAGCCGATTCTTGGACACAGACAGGCAAATATGCAGAGAGGGAAGAGAGGGGAAACCTTGCGGTCTACGAGGGACAGAGAGGCAGCTTCAGCGGCTGGACCCAGACGTGCAAGTCAGGCTAAACAAGAGGCACAGCCTGAGGACAAAACCGTGCGGTTGGACAAGAGGCAAACACTGGGAGAAGTACCAGACTGTATACAGACCGTGAAAATGATATTTACGATGCGGGGCGTAAGAGTGAAACCAGGTTGGGAAAAGAGTTCAAAGGAATGCATAACAGAGAGAGAGAGAGAGAGAGAGAGAGAGAGAGAGAGAGAGAGAGAGAGAGAGAGAGAGAGTGAGAGAGAGTGAGAGAGAGAGAGAGTGAGAGAGAGAGAGAGAGAGAGAGAGAGAGAACGAACGAAATAATTTTGCTGTTTAAGCCTCCGGCCCATTACAGTGGTTTATCAACACAACAACGAAAAAACAAATGCAGGGAAAACGTCAGAACTGGTTTCCAGTCATGGAAGAGATA
Organism: Theodoxus fluviatilis; assembly: GCA_034096865.1. Taxonomy (NCBI): domain Eukaryota; kingdom Metazoa; phylum Mollusca; class Gastropoda; order Cycloneritida; family Neritidae; genus Theodoxus; species Theodoxus fluviatilis. The sequence goes on along the minus strand of JAWQFJ010009579.1, from coordinate 19,949 downwards.
CACGCACGGGAAATTACAGTCATATTCGCGAAACACGTTATCTGCGTGAAGTCCGTGCTGACTGAGGTCGTCTCTTGGGCAACACACTTGACTCCGCCTTGTGCGTGTGTACTCTGACGTCACTATCTGGATGTCCGAGACCCTGGCTCTGTTGATGTGATGATGTGGCGGCTGTTGGTGTTGGCATCGGGGCAGGGTAGTGACTTGTCTCCTCACTGGCGGCAGCAACATATGGCGGGTCTGACGGAGGAGCGAGACACTCACAGGCAGATTTGGCGACTTCTGATGAAGTGTGTCGATCACGTTTCCACAGACAGACACACAGACAGAGAGACAGACAGACAGACAGACAGACAGACAGACAGACAGACAGACAGACAGACAGACAGACAGACAGACAGACAGACACACACAGACACACACTCAGACAGACACACAGACAGACACACAGACACACACACAGACAGACACACAGACAGAGAGACAGTGTCACGAACGCGGCGGTCGGGGCGTTGAGCGTGATGCACGTTCTGAGTGATAGTTTGGATTATGTTGGTTAAACCTGTGTTTTTGCGTGCCGCACGAGTTCTTTGAGGCGGAGTGGCGAGGTTTTGCAATAAATGCAGCGGGGTTTTGACGGTTAGGGGCTCCCGTTCACTTGGTGTCGAACAGGCTGCGAGGTTGCTGTCGGGGAGCGGAGCGATGAGCTTGGGCTCTCTGTGTGGTCGGGGAATAGAGCGGTGCGAAGAGCTGGGGCTCTGTGTGACGGTGCTACGGACATGTGAGTAGACCGGGTGATTGTGCTCTGTGGTTCCGCGGTGTTTTTGCAGATTTAGCCAGTAAGTGTTGCTGTTGTACAACCTGCTGTGCGGACTTTTGTGTATGCTGTGTAAGATTGTTCTGGCCTGTGAGTGGCCTGCTTTTGTGTATGCTGTGTGAGATTGTTCTGGCCTGTGAGTGGCTTGGTTTGGTTATTAGATATTGCTGTTGTGTACCTTACTGGGTTGATTGCTGTGTATGCCGTGTAAGAGTTTCCGGCGGGGTTGATGTATATGCCTGATAAGAGTTTCCGGCGACGTTCTTAGACAAGTAGAAACAAAGTGCTGTTGTTGCAATTGACGGATTTGTCTTCTGCCGTGTCTGTAATGTAATATTGACTTGCCATGCTGAGCTTTGCGAGAGTGGTGTTGTGTACAAATATTATCTCATTCTGAAATACAAATTTTCTTCAGTTTTCAAAGTTCCCTACTCGTGTCGAGTTGTGTTTTCACTTGCTTAGACCTCGGGCAATCCGGGTCGTAACAGACAGACAGACAGACATACAGGCAGACAGACACACAGACACACACACAGACACACACACAGACTGACACACAGACAGACACACAAACATACACACAGAAAGACACACAGACAGACAAACAGAAGGCTGCGACGGTGGGATGGAGTGAGAAGAGGTAAAAAGACATACATACGTGCACGCACGCACACATGCTCACATGTACACAAGCGGACACGCACATACACACATATACACACGTATGCATGCCCATACACATGCACGTGTGTACACGGACGAAGACACGCACGCACATGCATGCACTCACACACGCAGATATGTCCGTATAAACTCAAGTACACATGCATACTCCTACACTAGCGTTTTTACACACACACACACACACACACACACACACACACACACACACACACACACACACACACACTCACTCCACTTACTCACTCACTCCACTTACTCACTCACTTCACTCACACACGCGCGCGCGCGCACGCACGCACACACACACACACACACAAAACACACACACACACACACACACACACACACACACTCACTCACTCACTCACTCACTCACTCACTCACTCACTCACACACACACACACACACACACACACTCACACACACACACATACACACACACACACACACACACACATACATACACACACACACACACACACAATTATTTCTTGTCCGTCGGGATCAACGACGACCATTCAGTCATCCGGGGGCAGGGGACTCGCAGCAGGTCGGTGTGTGCACAGATGGCTGGTGAGGCCAGTCCTTGCACGGCTGGTGAGGCCAGTCCTTGTACGGCTGGTGAGGCCAGTCCTTGCACGGCTGATGAGGCCAGTCCTTGCACGGCTGATGAGGCCAGTCCTTGCACGGCTGATGAGGCCAATCCTTGCACAGCTGATGAGGCCAATCCTTGCACAGCTGATGAGGCCAATCCTTGCACGGAAAGCTCGTGGGCAATGGGGACAGGAGATGGTGGTCGGCAGTTGTGGTTTCCTGGCTCGGGCTTTCTCGGCCAGCCTCTCCTGCTCAGCTGCAGCAGTCCTAATTGCCTCCCATGTCAGGGAACCCTGGTAGACATAAGAGCGCTAGCGAAACTCTTTCTTGAGCAGTCTGCTCCCAGGTGTCGTGGTTAATATTGAAGGCCTTCAAAGAGGACTTCAGGGAGTCCTTGAAGCGCTTCCTTTGACCTCCCTAGGAGCGTCTGCCATGTTGTAGCTCTCCGAAGAAGAGCTTCTTTGGCAACCGGCGGTCTGGCATACGAACTACATGGCCTTCCCATCTCAGTTGTGTATGCATTCAGATGATGTGGATGCTGGGCAGACCTGCGCGGGCGAGGACTTCAGAATCTGGAATCCTGTCTTGATGGCCAGAAGTCTTCTGAGGCAGGTGGTGTGGAGAAGTTACAGCTTCTTGTGAGGCCGGGCTCACGGGAGTCAGTACGGGCCGCCTGTTTTCACGAACTGCACGGTAGATCTGCTAGGCAAATGTTCCTACTCTGAACACACGTCCATAACGACCGAGAAACCTTCAGTTGCGAGCTTCAGATGTTCCATGTGCTGTGAATTGATGTTTACTGTGTCCTCCGATGCTCTATATGCCGGCGATTCATTGAGTATGCTGTCCGCGTTTCGCCCGCATACAGCAGTGAGGGCAGGGCAATTGATTGGTAAACCTTCAGCTTTGTCTGAAATCTGATGCTCCTCCTGTTCCAGACACTGGAATGCAGTCTGCTGAAGGCTGCACTGTTTTTTGCAATTCTCATGACTATTTCGTCATCGATGAGAGTGCTGTGGGACAGTGTGCTACCGAGATGGGTGAACTTGTCTACTGTACTCAGTCTCTGTTCATTCGCAGTGATTTTGGATTCAACATAAGGTTTTCCTGGGGGTGATTGGTTCAATACCTCGGTCTTCTGTGTGCTGATGGCAAAGCCGAAGCTGTGAGGCTTCAGCAAACCTGTCAACACGGTGTTGTATGTCTGCTTCAGAGGCAGAGCTTGAGAGCGCAGTCATCAACAAATAAAAGGTCTCTGATGGTATCTGTCGTCACCCTCGTCCTCACCTGCAGCATCCTGTGGTGGAACAAGTTCCCATATGTGCGGTATCTGATGTTGGTGCCCAGTCTGGTGTCTTTGAAGGCATCCAACAGCATGGCTGAGAGCATGAAGCTGAATAGCGTCGGTGCTAGGAAACAACCCTGTTTCACTCCGTTGGTGACAGGGAATGATACAAACATCTCACCATTGTCTTGGTCTCTTGCTCGTATGCCATAAATAAAATGCCGCACAATGGTGATTAATTTCCCAGGACAACCAAACTTGGCCATGATCTTCCAAAGGCCCTCTCTGCAAACAAACAAACACACACAAGCACGCACGCACGCACGCACAAACATCTTGCCCAGATTTGCGAACTAAAAGCTGGAAAATCGATTGATGAGCTCCCATACACCGTCTCTCAGTAGGCCTGTACTTCAGGTAATTCTGGAAAATGTTTGGCACACTTTTAACAGGGTCTGGATCTTAGCAAATCCAGCGTGGATGGATGGGACGATGAGTGAATAGATTTAGGGATGGATGGATTATTTGACGCATGGATGCATGAGTGAACGGATGGATAGACGCATGCATGGATGGATTCATGCATGCGTGGTTAGATGCATGCATGGATGGATGCATGGATAGATGGATGCATACATGTACAATGTTTAAGGCCAATCAGCCTTAGCAGGCTACGTCAGGTAAATGATGACCCAAAGCACCAGCGTTGGAGTAATATCAAGTAACGCATCCATGTCATGAGTCATCTGTAGAATGTGTATAGCGTAGGGACATGTGGTGGGTCTTTTCTTACCCCCACCACCTCCATCCCCCTTGTGGGTGTCCATGCTACGCTTCTAAGGACTTCACATTATAGTGCAGTGACACCCATAAGGAGGGATGGGAAAACTGCTCGACAACAAATACAAATCGCAGACGAACCATTTTTCTAGTCCGAATATAATCTTGTGTATTAGAATGTTATTGTAATTCCTTTCTACGTAATGGGAACGTTCTTACTCATCAACAGTCTCCAAAACTTTTTAAAATGCTACTTACAGGACGCCCTTATTGCGGAAAAAAGGTATGAAATCAAAGTCTTCAATCACTTAGAAAATGTATTGTGCCACTGGAGGGCATGTTGACCCCACAACAGCAGTGGTGGCTGAACTTTTTTTAAATTTAAATCCTGTAACTTCGATCTTGTTAGTGCTGCCATAACCGCAAAACTTTTTGGCGTCCGCCCTTTTCCGTTGTTCGATTTCCACGCGATTTTATGGTATTGAGCTCTGCTGCTGTAAAAGCTTTCGCCGAAAAAAATTGCCAAGACATCACTTTTGCGGCCATAACTTGGCATCAATTCATTGAGGAAAACGTCCAGATGGCCCGTTGTCTCAAAGATGATTTTTCACCTGCGCCTCGTGGAGAAACTACTGTGAACCTTGACAAATCAGAGTTACCCTAGAAAAGAGACTAGTTTCCAATGATAGGGCCAAGTTCATTGATGACTAACAATGAAAGTCTTATCGAAGACACGAGAGGCACCGTGAGACATTGGCCTTTACCGATATATTTTTTTAAGCTGTATGG
>JAWQFJ010009579.1:0-7500 GCA_034096865.1 Theodoxus fluviatilis | reverse complement strand
TCACATGCAACAAGATCATATTAATTCAGCTGATTAAATAATAATCTTCAAGTGGTCATTAATACCCCATTTAGTGGAGTCATTAATGCCCCAGTCAATTACTCAATTACAATAATTTAGCAGTATGTACATGATAAAAAAATTTTGACTCAATAATATATCTTTATTTAGATACATTCAATGGCTATCATAAGTATTTCAATAACTTTTTAGGATAAAGTTCTTTCCTAGATAAGTTTGTGTAGTGGTCACTAATGCCCCCAACAGTAATGTTAGATTAATACCAACATTGGTTGTTAACAACTGGTTGAAATTAAAAAACAATTTCAACAAGAAGGGCAAAGCCCTTGCAACTCACATGCATGACCTTGACCTTTACATGACCTTGACTTTCAGTTGACCCTCAAGGTCAAGGTTCAACCACTACACCTAGCCATGACATCATACACTAAGAAATGCTTTACACATTTTTCCCACCAAAATGCATCCAAGGTCAAGGTCATCCAAGGTTGTGCAACACAAAGCTGTTAATTCAAGTCATAGGAAGCACAATGGTACTTATTGGCAATTTCTACCATGAGATAGGGTCACTTTTAGTGGTTCACTACCCCATTTTGGTCACATTTCATAAGGGTCAAAGTGACCTTGACCTTGATGATATGTGACCAAATGTGTCTCATGATAAAAGTATAACATGTGCCCCACATAAATATTAAGTTTGAAACAGTTATCTTTCATAGTTCAGGGTCAAGGTCACTTCCAAATATGTATACAATCCAACTTTGAAGAGCTCCTGTGACCTTGAACTTAAAGCAAGGTCAACCAAACTGAAATCACAAGATAGGGATTTCTTGTTCTATATACCATATATAGGTGAGGTATCCAATCTTAATACCTTTAGAGAAAATTGAGAAAATGTGATAAATTGTGTTTTTTTAGACAACATTTATGGCCCCTGCGACCTTGACCTTGAAGCAAGGTCAAGTAACTATGTATGTGTTTTGAGGCCTTGTCATCATACACCATCATGCCAAATTGGGTGTTGATAGATTTAATTGTCTTTGAGAAAAATCCAATGTTAAAGTTTTAAACGGACGCCGGGACGCCCAGATGCCCGGACGCCTGGACGCCCGGACGGACGAAACGGGTGAGTACATAGGCTCACTTTTGATTTGCATGTGAGTAAAAAAACTTTTAATGTTTGTAATCGTGCAATATTCATCTTAAGTGTAAGTTACTTTATTTCATTTAGAAATTTCACGAAGGGTTGTCACTAATACCCCTACTTCCGATTATAGTTTCCATTGAGTGAAATAGGGGGTTATGGATAATATTGTGCTGCTAAAAGTCGGTGGATATGGGGAAAAAGGAGGGAAGGGTGTGCGGGAAGGGGAGATCAAGATGCTCGTCTGAACACCTCCCACCTCCCCACAGTCCAGTCTGAAATGACTGAATTATCCAAACACAACACACCATGCATCTAGAACTAAGATTTTACTTACTGTTGTCTGTGTTGCACGTTGATCGAGTGGAAGTTTCTTCTGTAGGAATCCGTCCGATTCCGAAGTTCGATATCATTGGAGAGCTCCGAAGCAGTTTTCTAAGTTTAATCCTTCTAAGCATACATTCAATTAATGATTCTTCATCAGTAAAAACACTCAGCGGGTTTCTGGGTGTGTCGGTCCAAAAGATTATGCAGACGGGATTGGTTGCCTTACTCGCACAATGAAGTATAATTGTTGCTGTTGTATTCAAAGTCCTTATAATTAGTAGAGTTCACAATATTACACTCGTGTGATTCGAATTTTACCACATACAAGTTTTACATTCATGGGAAATCGATGTTTAGACAAGAAGGGCAGAGCCCATACAACTCACATGCTTGACCTTGACCTTTACATGACCTTGACCTTCGGATGACCTTCAAGATCAAGGTCAAACAACTAAACCTAGCAATGACACCATACGCTAAGAACTGCTTTTTCATGCAACACAAAGCTGTTAATTCAAGACATAGGAAGCACAATGGTGCATATTGGCACTTTCTACCATGAGAAATGGTCACTTTTAGTGGTTAACTACCCCATTTTGGTCACATTTCATAAGGGTCAAAGTGACCTTGATCTTGACGATATGTGACCAAATGTGTCTCATGATGAAAGTATAATGTGTACTACAATGTTATGAAGTTTAGAAGAGTTATGTTCCATAGTTCAGGGTCAAGGTCACCAAAATATGTATACAATCCAACTTTGAAGAGCTCCTTGACCTTGAAAAAAGGTCAATCAAACTGGTATCAAAATATATGGCTTACTTTGCCCTATATACCATATATTGGTCAGGTATCCAATCTCAAAAACGTTATAGAAAATTGAGAAAATGTGAAAAATGGCTGTGTTTTTTACATTTGTGGCCCCTGAGACCTTGACCTTGAAGAGAGGTGAAGTCACTATGTGTGATTTTGTAATGCCTTGTCATCATACACCATCATGCCAAATTGGGTGTTGATAAACTTAATAGTCTCCGAGAAAAATCCTACGTTAAAGTTTTTATGGACAGCAGGACGCCCCGACGCCCAGACGCCCGGACGCCCGGACAAACGCCACAGGTAGCCTAGTATAAAATTGTAACATGTGTACTACAATTTTATGATGTTTGGAAGAGTTATCTTCCATAGTTCGGTGTCAAGGTCACTTCAAAATATGTATACAATCCAAATTTAAATAGCTCCTGTGACCTTGACCTTGAAGCAAGGTCAAATCACTATGTACGTTTTTGTACGCCTTGTCATCCGACACCATCATGCCAAATTGGGTGTTGATAGACTTAATAGCCTCCGAGAAAAATTCAACGTTACAGTTTTTTATGAATGACAGGACATCTGGCCGCCTGGCCGCCAAGACAGCCACCCGGACGCCCAGACGGACGACGACGGGTGACCTAGTATGAAAGTATAACATGTGTACTACAATCGTATGAAGTTTGGAAGAGATATCTTCTATAGTTCAGGGTCAAGGTTACTTCAAAATATGTATACAAGTGAACTTTGAAGTTCTCTTGTGACCTTGACCTTAAAGCACGGTCATTCAAACTGGTACCAAAATATAGGAATTACTTTCATCATTTATCACATATATAGGTCAGGTATCCAATCTCAAAAGCTTCTGATAAAATTGGGAAAATGTGAAAAAAACAGTTTTTTAGACAACATTTACGGCCCCTGTGACCTTGACCTTAAAGCAAGGTCAAGTCACTATGTATTTTTTGGTACGCCTTGTCATTCTACAGCATCATGTCAAATTGGGTGTTGATAGACTTAATAGTCTCTGAGTAAAAATCCGACGTTAAAGTATTTTACAGGGCCCGTATTTAAAACGGCGATTTATCGGCGATTTATTTTAACTTCGATTTATCTCTGAACTCAGACGATTCCAACTGCCTGTTCCGCTCTCCCTTGGCTGGAAACAGTATATATAGCAAAGCGCAACCTAGGATCCTCTGACGAGCGTACCTTATCTAACCGATCAAGATAACACGGGGCTAGGGGATAAATCGAGTGTTAAAAAGATAAATCGTCATTGTGAATACGGGCCCAGACGCCCGAACGCCGGGACGCCAGGACGTCCAGACGGACAAAAAGGGTGAGTACATAGACTCACTTTTGCTTCGCATGCGAGTCAAAAACAAGGAGGAGGACAAAGGAGGACCAAGAACGAGGAACGAGAAAAGAGGAGGGAAGGAGGAAGGAAGACGAAAGGAAGGAGGAAGAAAGAGGAAGAAAGAGATGGAAAGAGGAAGGAATGAGGAAGAAAGAATGAGGAAGAAAGGAGAAAGAAAAAGGTGGAAAGAGGAAGGAATGAGGAAGGAAGGAGGAAGCAATGAGGAAGAAATGAGGAAGGAAGGAGGAAGGAAGGAGGAAGCAATGAGGAAGAAATGAGGAAGGAAGAAGGACGAGGAGGAGGAGGAGGAGGAGGAGGGGGAGGGGGAGAAGGAGGGTAAGGGGGAGGGGAAAGGGGAGGGGGAGGAGTAGTTTAGAAATTAGGGGTCCCAGCTTGCTCCTAATTGGGAGGCTGTTCACCTTTGACCTACCATGCTGAGAGTGTTCACCTTTTAGCCCTCGCTTGGGAAAGGCAACCCACGGTAGCGCTTACAGCCTGCACGGATACGAAGCCCGCAATATGCACGGTGAATGCCAACAATTTTTTGAATGGAAGCCAGGTTTTGCATTATAAAGAGTTAGCCTACACCTGAAAGCTTTTAATGCTGATGCAACAATCAATATTTAATTAGCCCCAGACAATAGGTTGAATAGGCGGCCCCCAACAGTGATATTGATTGGCAACATGTGTTGCTAACTGCGTGACTCAGGTTTCCCTGCATAAACGCAAGGCACAGAAACAGACATGCACGTAGCAGCAGTTAGTTGCTGGACAAAGTCGTGTTTGTCTCTTTTGCACACACACACACACACACACACACACACACACACACACACACACACACACATTTTCTCTCTCTCCTTCCCTCCCTTCCTTGCTCTCTCTCTGTATCTTCTTCTGTCTCACACACACATGCAGCAGCTGTGCCGACGAGGCCTGTTTGCTGTGCAGTAGAGCATGACTGCACACCTGCCACAGCTCGCCCCTAGCAGCTATGCAGATCCGGGCCTGCCTGAGTAGACAATGGCCACACCTGTTGCAGCTTCCCTTTCCCGCTCCCCCTACTTTACCCCAGCCAGTTGCTAAGCTTGGATGCACACACGCTAGGTGAAGGCCACAGCTTTGCTGCTTAATGCAAAAAAAATTAACAAACAGCGCCAAAATACCCCACCAAATCACTTAAAATTTAACAGGGATATAAAAAACCTATTTGCAGTAAAGTTGCGTCTTTGCTTTTTTTTTTGCTTACTTCTGTGTTTGTGTATATATGTGCATTTATTCACGTCCAAAACTTCCACGACGTAATGATCAGGCTGCAATTTTCAGCCAATGGGAAGGCTTCTACATGGCAAGAAGGCCTGGGCTGCCTATGAGCAGTCATACCCAGCCAGGAATTAGCTCTGCAAGGTACGTTCTATTTTACTCTCTGTCTCTGTCTCTATTTTTCTCTCTCATTGTCTCTTTTTGTCTCTCTCTGTTTCTTTTTGTCTCTATGTCTCTGTCTGTCTCTCGCTGTCTCTGTCTGTCTGTTTGCCTGCCTGCCTGTTTCTATTTCTCTCTCTCTTTGTCTCAGGCTCTCTCTCTGTCTCAGTCTTTCTGTCTCTCTCTCTCTCTCTCTCTCTCTCTCTCTCTTTATCCAGTTCTGCAAAGAATGCATATTCTGCTTCAGCCCTTCAATGCCAGTTGCTGCAAAGGCATTTGTTCTCTCTTTTTTACTTACTTTGCTGTAAGCTTCTCAAAGTTTTTGAAAGGTATCCAGCTTTTAAACTGTGAACCATACCCCTTCCATTTAACAAGTGCCTTTTGGTTTTTGTAATTACGTCTAATTATCTTTTCTATTCTAAAGACAGTTTGTGATGATTTCTGCAGCTCCTGTGTGTAAAAGCTTCCTTTTATCTCCTCACCATTCATGTCTTCCACTTTGTAAGTTAAGGGATTGGTTTCTTGAATTGATATTACTTTGAATATCTCTTCCGACCAGTTAGAGGTATACCCCTTCTCAAACTGTTTTTTCTTCTTAGAAATTCTTACAAGATCACCAACTTTAAACTTTAAAACAGGCTGCATTACCTGTTCATTTTGATACAAGGCAAGAAAGGCCTGTTGCTCATTTTTGTGATTAGAGGCGTGTAAAGGAGACATACCTATAGATCTATGAACTGATTCATTGTACTTCCTAATCATATCAGGTAATATATCAATATATCTGAACGTGTTGTTGGCAGTGAAATACTTCCACATACGTGATTTTAATGTACGGTTAAATCTCTCCACAATAACTGCTTTGCCTTCATTGTATGTGTGGTAAATGCGAATTTTGTGGGCTTTGAGAAAGCTTTGGAATGTCCTGTTTAAGAATTCCGTTCCTTGGTCTACCCAGAGAAAGCCAGGTTTTCTTCCCTCTTTTAAAATGGTTTTAAAAGCTTGAACTATTTCAGTCCCTGTTTTTGCGTTTATTGGGCACACTCCATGCATATTTGCTGAATACATCAATGACATTTAAGAGATATTTGTATCCCTTGTTTTGCTTATTAAAGGATTGCATGTCAACAAGATCTGCACTCCAAATATTGTCAATACCACTGGAAATGATCAGCGTTGAGGAAACTTTCTTTTGATTGGTTTATGTAGCTCCTCTGCAAGTTCATCAGTCCATCTCCTCAACGCCTGTTTTGGTTTCCCAGACCAATCTTATGTTTCAAACTAATCAGTGGTCTTACAACTAATGCCTTGGCAGCTTTCTCGCCCAAAGTCTTACCAGTGTGTTTTGATAACTGGTCCAACATTTTTTTATCAGCCTGTTTCTTGTCTCCATAAGTGTATGCAATGTCATGCTCTTTACAGATTGCATCAAGTTCATTCACTGGTGGGCCATTGTCTAATGGATTGCCAGGCCCACAGTAGTTGTAACCAGGTAAAGTTAATCCTTTCTTTGGTAACAGAGGTAAAATGGCTTTGTGAATGTCAATTGCACCTCCTTCCTTTTGAGGCAAGAATTTTGTCTTTTTAGAACCACAAACAGAACAGAGTGATCTAGCTATTTTCTTACCATTTTTGGTTGTTCCTAAAGTGACACTTTTAGAATCAGTAACTGATTTACACTTTAGACAGTATGATTTCATATTTATATACATATTACAAAGTTTTTGCATAATCATTAATTATACTTTTATTGACTAAGCTAGGATTGAGGGTAAAATTCAGTAAAATGTCTATAGGTTTTCTTCCCTCTGCCCTGTTTTTGATGTAATACACGCAGTAATAACCACACATGATAGAATCCAGGTTTTGAATTTGAGCTGAATTATACACAATTTTCTTTTTTCTAATGTATTTTACAACCACATCAGGTGGAGGAACACCAAAAGGGTCAAAATATTCATACTTGCTGGAATCAGTGTACATTGCAACCCAGTGTGTCCCAGGCCCAGCAAAGTAGTCTTGCAGATTAATGACCATGCATTCATTTTTAGCAGGCTTAGCTGGTAACATGTCTTTGGAAAAAGTTCCTCTGTAATTTTTTACTGACTTTAACATACGATCAATGTCATGATTAGTTAATGGGTTCCAGGGAGGACCAGACCTTTGGCTGTCCGAGTTCCTGGCAGGACCAACCCTTTTGCTATCTTTTTTTTAACCCTTTGCCCAAAAGACTTGGCAGAATAGATCCTGCAAGACTGGCAAGAAGCATAGGCCAGAAACCTCCCATCTTGCCCATTTGAGCTTTAGACATAGTTAGGTCAAGTCCCTTATTTAGATTTCTATGTTTGTTTATTTTTACAATCTGCCTGTCTGTTAGCATTAACTTGTCTGTTCCAGTGAGTTGACTAGGACCAAGTCT
>JAWQFJ010009577.1:65000-81899 GCA_034096865.1 Theodoxus fluviatilis | reverse complement strand
GCAGTGGGGCCAGGCAGTGGAGTGTGGGGCCAGGCAGTGGAGTGTGGGGCCAGGCAGTGGGGCCAGGCAGTGGAATGTGGGGCCAGGCAGTGGGGCCAGGCAGTGGAGTGTGGGGCCAGGCAGTGGAGTGTGGGGCCAGGCAGTGGAGTGTGGGGCCAGGCAGTGGAATGTGGGGCCAGGCAGTGGGGCCAGGCAGTGGAGTGTGGGGCCAGGCAGTGGAGTGTGGGGCCAGGCAGTGGAGTGTGGGGCCAGGCAGTGGAGTGTGGGGCCAGGCAGTGGAATGTGGGGCCAGGCAGTGGAGTGTGGGGCCAGGCAGTGGAGTGTGGGGCCAGGCAGTGGAGTGTGGGGCCAGGCAGTGGAGTGTGGGCCAGGCAGTGGAGTGTGGGGCCAGGCAGTGGAGTGTGGGGCCAGGCAGTGGAATGTGGGGCCAGGCAGTGGGGCCAGGCAGTGGAGTGTGGGGCCATGCAGTGGAATGTGGGGCCAGGCAGTGGGGCCAGGCAGTGGAGTGTGGGGCCAGGCAGTGGAGTGTGGGGCCAGGCAGTGGAGTGTAGGGCCATGCAGTGGAGTGTGGGGCCAGGCAGTGGAGTGTGGGGCCAGGCAGTGAAGTGTGGGGCCAGGCAGTGGAGTGTGGGGCCAGGCAGTGGAATGTGGGGCCAGGCAGTGGGGCCAGGCAGTGGAGTGTGGGGCCAGGCAGTGGAGTGTGGGGCCAGGCAGTGGAGTGTGGGGCCAGGCAGTGGAGTGTGGGGCCAGGCAGTGGAATGTGGGGCCAGGCAGTGGAATGTGGGGCCAGGCAGTGGAATGTGGGGCCAGGCAGTGGAGTGTGGGGCCAGGCAGTGGAATGTGAGGCCAGGCAGTGGGGCCAGGCAGTGGAATGTGGGGCCAGGCAGTGGAGTGTGGGGCCAGGCAGTGGAGTGTGGGGCCAGGCAGTGGAGTGTGGAGCGACGTTCCTGCCCATCCCTTCCCAACGTGGCTGGTGAGAAACATCAAGGATGTCAGTGGACCGGTGTGGTCCCTGTCTTCCTGGAGAGCCACGTCACGGGGCGGTAGCTCGGTGACATCTCACCTTGAATTCACTCCTGCAATCTGATTTCTCGAGATGTGCACTGACTGCAATTGACCACATCACGTGGTTATTACTGCCCCGATTGATGCACACCTGCCCTTGGTCACCGGAGATGGGTCACACAGTAATGTAACATAACATCACATAACATGACATGATCTTACATGACATGATAACATGACATGACACAACATAACACAATACTTTATTCATCCAAAATATGAAAATTGAAGTTACATTTCACTGGCTTTGTATAAATGGCGTCATAAAGCAGAGACATTATATTCAAAGAAAACCCCCACAAAACACAAACAAACAAACAAACAAACAAACAAACAAACAAACAAACAACAAACAAACAAGGGGTTATATCATATAAAAGAGAAACGTGTGACTGCACTTCCAGAGGTTCAGCTCTTGGCCACAGAGCAAGACCTGACAACGAGGCTTAATGGAGACGCAGGACTCCTGACGACAAGGCCTGACAACGAGGCTTAATGGAGACGCAGGACTCCTGACGACAAGACCTGACAACGAGGCTTAATGGAGACGCAGGACTCCTGACGACAAGTCCTGACAACGAGGCTTAATGGAGACGCAGGACTCCTGACGACAAGACCTGACAACGAGGCTTAATGGAGACGCAGGACTCCTGACAAGACACACACAGAGCAAGACCTGACAACGAGGCTTAATGGAGACGCAGGACTGCTGACAAGACACACACAGAGCAAGACCTGACAACGAGGCTTAATGGAGACGCAGGACTCCTGACGACAAGTCCTGACAACGAGGCTTAATGGAGACGCAGGACTCCTGACGAAAGTCCTGACAACGAGGCTTAATGGAGACGCAGGACTCCTGACGACAAGACCTGACAACGAGGCTTAATGGAGACGCAGGACTGCTGACAAGACACACACAGAGCAAGACCTGACAACGAGGCTTAATGGAGACGCAGGACTCCTGACGACAAGACCTGACAACGAGGCTTAATGGAGACGCAGGACTGCTGACAAGACACACACAGAGCAAGACCTGACAACGAGGCTTAATGGAGACGCAGGACTCCTGACAAGACACACACAGAGCAAGACCTGACAACGAGGCTTAATGGAGACGCAGGACTGCTGACAAGACACACATAGAGCAAGACCTGACAACGAGGCTTAATGGAGACGCAGGACTGCTGACAAGACACACATAGAGCAAGACCTGACAACGAGGCTTAATGGAGACGCAGGACTCCTGACGACAAGACCTGACAACGAGGCTTAATGGAGACGCAGGACTCCTGACAAGACACACACAGAGCAAGACCTGACAACGAGGCTTAATGGAGACGCAGGACTCCTGACGACAAGACCTGACAACGAGGCTTAATGGAGACGCAGGACTGCTGACAAGACACACATAGAGCAAGACCTGACAACGAGGCTTAATGGAGACGCAGGACTGCTGACAAGACACACACAGAGCAAGACCTGACAACGAGGCTTAATGGAGACGCAGGACTCCTGACGACAAGACACACACAGAGCAAGACCTGACAACGAGGCTTAATGGAGACGCAGGACTCCTGACGACAAGACACACACAGAGCAAGACCTGACAACGATGCTTAATGGAGACGCAGGACTCCTGACGACAAGACACACACAGAGCAAGACCTGACAACGAGGCTTAATGGAGACGCAGGACTCCTGACGACAAGACACAAATGATCACCCGAATTGCTGGGAGGCCCAGGTTTGGCCCGAGATGTTCCACCCTTCATCACTCCAGGAATTCCTGCACGCCAAACGTTCCTCGTGGTCATGTAAAGTTGTGTCATAGAGCAAGAATCTACTTTGGCTGCAAGATAAAAAGAGAAATTACAATGTTAGTGCGATACGCTCAGTGCTCGATCTCTGCAGCGAACATTGCATTTTAGTGGAAACACAACTCTTTGTAAATATATTTCCTGTAGAGTCTGACGAAGGTTTTTCCATAAACCAAAAATTGGCATTTTCAACAAGTGTTAATTTATTAACCCTTCATTCTACTACTAACGCATTCATTGTACAAATGATAAAAAAGACTTCTTCGTATTTGACGTGCGTCAAAGGACTTAAGGACTTCTTGTCTCTTCGCAGTACTTGGAACTGCGCTTCAACTCCGCCATCAGGATCCTGGGCAGCCTCGTTTTCACCATCCAGATGGTGAGTACTTCTTCCCTCGACTTTCTCAGCCCTGCACAGAGTGCAGTCTCAGCCGTGCACAGAGTGTAGTCTCAGCCGTGCCATGTTGACTACTCAGGCCTGCACAGAGTGCAGTCTCAGCCGTGCCATGTTGACTAAAAACTCCCAGTGCTGAAGTAACACCTGTAAAGTTTGCATTGTCATCGAGAGCAATATCGAATAATCATCATCCACTTCATGAAAAACTCCCTGCACACAAAAAGCCCGGGCACAATGAGATTTGTTGCTTGCATTGTTATTGGAGACCACATGTGGGAAAATGAGGTTTGATGGCGTCCCACAATGCACCTTTCCTAGCTGACTATGTTTCCCACGCCACGCTCGGAAACTCCATGTCGTTTTCACTCAATGTGGTATCGCTGTTGTTTCACCAGAATCCTCCCCCCCCCCCCTTCCCGAACTAGAAAAGGGACACAGAGGGACACACACTGGATCGTTGTTTTGTTTTTAAAACGACAACGACAATAATGACAGCGTTGACTCTCGGCAACATCACACGTGACAGTCACACGTGACAGTCACACGTGACAGCCACACGTGACAGTCACACGTGACAGTCACACATGACAGAGTGAAATAGTAATCTACACTAGTCACAATAAGTTAAACGGTCACTTGAAATTTTATGAAATTACAATTTGTTGCGATGCTAACTAAAAAAAAGGAGTTAGCAGACAAAAGCTTGACAGTGGTTGCGTATGACATTATTCTGCAGTGTGAAGGAGCCTTTAGCGCGTTACTCTTTGTTGAAAAAGCGTTCACGTGCGGTACAACAAAGCCGATTTGGGGAAAAAGCATGCAAATAGCTGAATCGTTACAGTTGTAACACATGGCTGTTGAAAGAAAAAAAAGTACGTGACCGACCAATGTCCCATGAACAGTTTTTAATGATAGTTGGATAAAAAGGGAAACGAAAATGTTACCAAATCACTGCAGAGAAAGACATGGTCGCAAGAAGAAAGCTGACGACTGTTGATCGTTGACTGTTGAGGCGCTGAATGACTGAAAGACTCACTCACAACCGTCTGGCAACTTCTCTTTGAGAAATACCATCCTGGGCTCAACCCAGGGCTCGGCCACGATCAACAGTCGTCAGCTTTCCTCTCACGACCGTGTCTTTCTCTGCAGTGATTTGGTAATATTTTCGTTTCCCTTTTTATCCCACTACCGTTGAAAACTGTTCATGGGACATTGGTCGGGCATGTGTATTTTGTTTTTTATTTCAACAGCCATGTGTTACAAATGTAACGGGTCAGCGATTTGCATGCTTTTTCCCCAAAACGGCTTCGTTGTACCGCACGTGAACGCTTTTTCAACAAAGGGTAACGCGCTAAAGGCTCCTTCACACTGCAGAATAATGTCATACGCAACCACTGTCAAGCTTTTGTCTGCTAACTCCTTTTTTCAATTAGCATTGCAACAAATTGTAATTTCGTAAATTTTCAAGAGTGACCCTTAGTTTATTGTGACTAGTGTAGTTGCAAAAAATGACCAAGCCGTGAACGACTTCGTTTTAAATTGACTAGATTAAAATAACTGGTACGGAAACTATGCTGAACAGTTAACCGAAGAAAAGTAGTAATGAAAACTGAATTGCCACAGTACTGTGTAACTATACCTCACATAAGTATATTTGTACGTGTTATCTTGAGGCTTGCAGCCACATTACTGCGTAACTATACCCCACATAAGTCTATTTGTATGTGTTGTCTTGAGGCTTGCAGCCACATTACTGTGTAACTATACCCCACATAAGTATATTTGTACGTGTTATCTTGAGGCTTGCAGCCACATTACTGTGTGACTATACCCCACATAAGTCTATTTGTACGTGTTGTCTTGAGGCTTGCAGCCACATTACTGTGTAACTATTCCCCACATAAGTCTATTTGTACGTGTTGTCTTGAGGCTTGCAGCCACATTACTGTGTAACTATACCCCACATAAGTCTATTTGTACGTGTTGTCTTGAGGCTTGCAGCCACATTACTGTGTAACTATACCCCACATAAGTATATTTGTACGTGTTATCTTGAGGCTTGCAGCCACATTACTGTGTGACTATACCCCACATAAGTATATTTGTACGTGTTGTCTTGAGGCTTGCAGCCACATTACTGCGTAACTATACCCCACATAAGTCTATTTGTACGTGTTGTCTTGAGGCTTGCAGCCACATTACTGTGTAACTATACCCCACATAAGTATATTTGTACGTGTTATCTTGAGGCTTGCAGCCACATTACTGTGTGACTATTCCCCACATCAGTCTATTTGTACGTGTTGTCTTGAGGCTTGCAGCCACATTACTGCGTAACTATACCCCACATAAGTCTATTTGTACGTGTTGTCTTGAGGCTTGCAGCCACATTACTGTGTAACTATACCCCACATAAGTATATTTGTACGTGTTGTCTTGAGGCTTGCAGCCACATTACTGTGTGACTATTCCCCACATAAGTCTATTTGTACGTGTTGTCTTGAGGCTTGCAGCCACATTACTGCGTAACTATACCCCACATAAGTCTATTTGTACGTGTTGTCTTGAGGCTTGCAGCCACATTACTGTGTAACTATACCCCACATAAGTATATTTGTACGTGTTGTCTTGAGGGTTGCAGCCACATTACTGTGTAACTATACCCCACATAAGTATATTTGTACGTGTTGTCTTGAGGCTTGCAAAGGTGAAGAGATGCGACGCAGTCTCACCCAAGCCTTGGACATACAGGGTGTGTGATGTCACTGACTGTGTGGCGCTCCATGGACATACAGGGTGTGTGATGTCACTGACTGTGTGGCGCTCCATGGACATACAGGGTGTGTGATGTCACTGCCTGTGTGGCTCTCCATGGACATACAGGGTGTGTGATGTCACTGATTGTGTGGCGCCATGGACATACAGGGTGTGTGATGTCACTGATTGTGTGGCTCTCCATGGACATACAGGGTGTGTGATGTCACTGATTGTGTGGCTCTCCATGGACATACAGGGTGTGTGATGTCACTGATTGTGTGGCGCCATGGACATACAGGGTGTGTGATGTCACTGATTGTGTGGCGCTCCATGGACATACAAGGTGTGTGATGTCACTGACTGTGTGGCGCTCCATGGACATACAGGGTGTGTGATGTCACTGATTGTGTGGCTCTCCATGGACATACAGGGTGTGTGATGTCACTGATTGTGTGGCGCCATGCACATACAAGGTATGTGATGTCACTGACTGTGTGGCGCTCCATGGACATACAGGGTGTGTGATGACACTGACTGTGTGGCTCTCCATGGACATACAGGGTGTGTGATGTCACTGATTGTGTGGCTCTCCATGGACATACAGGGTGTGTGATGTCACTGATTGTGTGGCGCCATGGACATACAGTGTGTGTGATGTCACTGATTGTGTGGCGCTCCATGGACATACAGGGTGTGTGATGTCACTGATTGTGTGGCTCTCCATGGACATACAGGGTGTGTGATGTCACTGATTGTGTGGCTCTCCATGGACATACAGGGTGTGTGATGTCACTGACTGTGTGGCGCTCCATGGACATAGAGGGTGTGTGATGTCACTGATTGTGTGGCTCTCCATGGATATACAGGGTGTGTGATGTCACTGACCGTGTGGCGCTCCATGGACATACAGGGTGTGTGATGTCACTGATTGTGTGGCGCTCCATGGACATACAGGGTGTGTGATGTCACTGACTGCGTGGCGCTCCATGGACATACAGGGTGTGTGATGTCACTGACTGTGTGGCGCGCCATGGACATACAGGGTGTGTGATGTCACTGACTATGTGGCTCCATGGACATACAGGGTGTGTGATGTCACTGATTGTGTGGCGCTCCATGGACATACAGGGTGTGTGATGTCACTGATTGTGTGGCGCGCCATGGACATACAGGGTGTGTGATGTCACTGACTGTGGCTCTCCATGGACATACAGGGTGTGTGATGTCACTGATTGTGTGGCTTCATGGACATACATGTTGTGTGATGTCACTGACTGTGTGGCTCCATGGACATACAGGGTGTGTGATGTCACTGACCGTGTGGCTCCATGGACATACAGTGTGTGTGATGTCACTGACTATGTGGCTCCATGGACATACAGGGTGTGTGATGTCACTGACTGTGTGGCTCCATGGACATACAGGGTGTGTGATGTCACTGACTGTGTGGCTCCATGGACATACAGGGTGTGTGATGTCACTGACTATGTGGCTCCATGGACATACAGGGTGTGTGATGTCACTGACTATGTGGCTCCATGGACAACAAGGTATGTGATGTCACTGACTGTGTGGCTCCATGGACATACAAGGTGTGTGATGTCACTGACTGTGTGGTTCCATGGACATACAGGGTGTGTGATGTCTCTGATTGTGTGGCGTTCCATGGACATACAGGGTGTGGGATGTCACTGACTGTGTGGCTCCATGGACATACAGGGTGTGTGATGTCACTGATTGTGTGCCGCTCCATGGACATATAAGGTGTGTGATGTCACTGAATGTGTGGCGCCATGGACATACAGGGTGTGTGATGTCACTGATTGTGTGCCGCTCCATGGACATATAAGGTGTGTGATGTCACTGACTGTGTGGCGCTTATGGACATACAGGGTGTGTGATGTCACTGATTGTGTGCCGCTCCATGGACATACAGGGTGTGTGATGTCACTGACTGTGTGGCGCTGGACATACAGAGTGTGTGATGTCACTGATTGTGTGACGCTCCATGAACAAAGAGGGTGTGTGATGTCACTGACTGTGTGGCTCTCCATGGACATACACGGTGTGTGATGTCACTGACTGTGTGGCGCTGGACATACAGGGTGTGTGATGTCACTGACTGTGTGGCGCTGGACATACAGGGTGTGTGATGTCACTGACTCTGTGGCGCCATGGACATACAGGGTGTATGATGTCACTGACTGTGTGGCGCTGGACATACAGGGTGTGTGTAATGTCACTGACTGTGTGGCGCCATGGACATACAAGGTGTGTGATGTCACTGACTGTGTGGCGCTCCATGGACATACAGGGTGTGATATGTCACTGACTGTGTGGCGCTCCATGGACATACAGGGTGTGTGATGTCACTGACTGTGTGGCGCTCGACATACAGGGTGTGTGATGTCACTGACTGTGTGGCGCTCCATGGACATAAACGGTGTGTGATGTCACTGACTGTGTGGCTCCATGGACATACAGGGTGTGTGATGTCACTGCCTGTGTGGCTCTCCATGGACATACAGGGTGTGTGATGGCACTGACTGTGTGGCTCTGGACATACAGGGTGTGTGATGACACTGACTGTGTGGCTCTCCATGGACATACAGGGTGTGTGATGTCACTGATTGTGTGGCTCTCCATGGACATACAGGGTGTGTGATGTCACTGACTGTGTGGCTCTCCATGGACATACAGGGTGTGTGATGTCACTGACCGTGTGACGCTCCATGGACATACAGGGTGTGTGATGTCACTGACTGTGTGGCGCTCCATGGACATACAGGGTGTGCGATGTCACTGACTGTGTGGCTCTCCATGGACTTACAGGGTGTGTGATGTCACTGATTGTGTCTCTCTCCATGGACATACAGGGTGTGTGATGTCACTGACTGTGTGACTCCATGGACATACAGGGTGTGTGATGTCACTGACTGTGTGGCGCTGGACATACAGGGTGTGTGATGTCACTGACTGTGTGGCTCTCCATGGACATACAGGGTGTGTGATGTCACTGGTTGTGTGGCTCTCCATGGACATACAGGGTGTGTGATGTCACTGACTGTGTGGCGCTGGACATACAGGGTGTGTGATGTCACTGACTGTGTGGCGCGCCATTGAACTTGTTCATTTCCATCACGCCTCAAGGCAATCCGACAAACGTTGAGCAAAGGTGAGGAAACCGTGACGTTGTGGGAACGTCCTCCTGCCGAGTGCATGTGTTCCAAGACTACATCTCTGTTCACGTCTGCAGGTGTTCTACATGGCGGTGGTGTTCTACGCTCCAGCCCTGGCGTTCAGTCAAGGTAAGCGCTTTTCCACCTACCGCACGCTCTCCCCTCCTGCTCCGCGACACCACTTCCGGCGTCTGAAGCCAATCATTTCGCTCTTACGTCGTCGATCATGGCGTCGGCCATTTGCAGCTAAAAGCGGACCATTTTATCGGAAGCTTAAGCTGCCCCAGGGTCAAGGCCGGCGTCTGGAGGTCAGGGAGGCGGGGTCATGCCGGGTCTGGAAGCGAGGCGTGGGCAGGGTACACCTCCAGGAAGTGGGCTAATGGAGTCCAGGGCGGCGCCACGCCACGCCGCACCGTGATGTGGAGGGAAGAGGAGAAGAAGCAGAAGGAAGAGGAGAGGAGCTAAAGGAGAAAGAGGAGGAAGAAGAGGAGAAGAAGGAGGAGCAGGCGCAGGAGGAGCAGCAAAAGCAGGAGGAGGGGCAGGAGGAGGAGGAGGAGCAGGAGGGAAGGAGGAGGAGGGGGGAGGGAGAAGGCGGAGGAGCAGGAGCAGGAGGAGGAAAAGGAGCAGGAGGAGGAAGAGGAGGAGGAGCAGAATGAGGAGGAGGAACAGGAGGAAGAGGAGAAGGAGCAGAAAGAAGATGAGGAGAAGAAGCAGGAGAAGGAGGAGGAGGAGGCAGAGGAGGAGGAGGAGGCAGAGGAGGAGGAGGAGGAGGAGGAGGAGGAGGAGGAGGAGGAGGAGGAGGAGGAGGAGGAGGAGGAGGAGGAGGAGAAGGAGGAGGAGGAGGAGGAGGAGGAGGAGGAGGAGGAGGAGGAGAGCGATGAAGACGAATACGGTGAAGAAAAAAGATAGCGAAGACGACGGTGACGACGACGACGACGACGAAGAGGAAGAAAAGGAGGAGAAGGAGGAGGAGGAGGAGGAGGAGGAGGAGGAGGAGGAGGAGGAGGAGGAGGGGGGGGGGAGGAGGAGGAGGAGGAGGAAGAAGAGGAGGAGGAGGAGGAGGGGGAGGGGGAGGGGGAGGGGGAGAGGGGGATGGAGGAGGAGGAGGATAAGGAGGAGGATAAGGAGGAGGAGGAGGAGGAGGAGGAGGAGGAGGAGGAGGAGGAGGAGGAGGAAGAAGAAGAAGAAGAAGAAGAAGAAGAAGAAGAAGAAGAAGAAGAAGAAGAAGAAGAGGAGGAGGAGGAGGAGCAGAATGAGGAGGAGGAACAGGAGGAAGAGGAGAAGGAGGAGAACGAGGAGGAGGAGGAGGAGGAGGAGGAGGAGGAGGAGGAGGAGGAGGAGGAGGAGGAGGAGGAGGAGGAGGAGGAGGAGGAGGAGGAGGAGGAGGAAGAAGAAGAAGAAGAAGAAGAAGAAGAAGAAGAAGAAGAAGAAGAAGAAAAAGAAGAAAAAAAGCAAGCAAGCAAGCAAGCAAGCAAAAAAGAAAGAAAGAAAGAAAGAAAGCAGGAAAGAAAGAAAGAAAGAAAGAAAGAAAGAAAGAAAGAAAGAAAGACAGACTGACTGATAGAAAAAGCAAGGATGTTAAGCAAGATACAAGTCTGGGCATATGGGGCAAGTCAAAACAGTCGACGTTTCGATTGTGACACTTCGTTAGAAAAAGAAAGACAGAAAAAGAAAGACAGAAAAAGAAAGAAAGACAGAAAAAGAAAGACAGGCAGAACAAGAAAGACAGACAGAAAAAGAAAGACAGAAAAGAGGGGAAGAGAATCAGACCAAGAGCAGTATCAGCTGACTGACGCCACTGAGGCAAGATGTTCAGCAGTTCACCTCAGCCACGATGTCAACGTTTCATCAGCAAATCCTTTCAGGCCGTGTGATTCTCACTGCACCCACCTGTTATGGGCCAGACTGGTGCGCCCTTTGCTCTTTGGTCGGGGGCAATTATTCACTCCCTTTCTGGCAGTTAATGGCCTACAAACCGACCCTGAGAGTACAAACATTCCACTTTAAAAAAAGGAAGAAATGAACAAGCCCAGAGAATGTAACTTCCGCGGAAGTGGTCGAATTTATCTTAGAATAACATTTCCACTTTCAACAGTTTTATCCCAAGCAGTTGCAAATAAAACTTCAAAGATATAACTACAGAACTGCTTCGTGGAAACACTGCTCACCATCGTTCCCAAAGCGCTTACGCTGTGAGCTGAATTGAAGAAGCCGCCGGAAAAGCAAGAGCAGGACTACGGCTGGTGGCTTGGCGTGGAGCCAGCGTCTGTTTGCTGGCCATTTAGTCTCCAGAGGAGACGGCCATTGAAGTCTATTGCCGCCTGTCAGCTCTGCGTCGCCGCCATTTCAGAAGACGAGGAGGAGACGCAGGGCAGACTCTGTGACGTCATACTCGTTGAACTGGCCTTCCTGCTGTGCGCAGGGACGGCCCCTGCTGTTAGTGACGTCACATCCTGCTGAGAGGAAATGAGAATCAGAATTCCGTTGAATTAGCTGAGACTGCGCTAACGACTCTGGTTATTGCAAAGTGCTGAGAGAAAAATGGACGAGTTTTCTGCGTCTGTTGCTAACAGGCGGCAGGAGAGAGTTTTTTTTCTCTATTTTTGGGATCAGTTTCCCCACGAAGAATGTTGATAGGCATCGGAATTTCATGTCCAGATGATGATTCCATCGTGTCCGTTGTGCAAATTGCTCGTTTCGTTTTCAGTCTTTGAAACAAATTTTACTGGTCGCCTTTTCCATCCTCTTCCTTTCTCCAACATACCGGCATTTCAAAAGGAAGTGGCGATGGCCAAACATCTTCCTTTCTCCAACAGACCAGCATTTCAAAAGGAAGTGGCGATGGCCAAACATCTTCCTTTCAACGCCTCCCATTGGTCCCATTGGTGGTGTGAATGCAAGCGCATGGCCGGAAGAACTGCATATTCTACCCAATGTGGGATCTAACGCAATGACACATTCATCCTACCGCCTGTCGTTCCTCCCCATAGGGGAGTCAGCTTGGCGGAGGCTTTCCTTGGCGCTGGGCGCAAATGTTTTTCTGTTCCCCGGTGCTCAGCACAAACCTCAGAGGCTTGTGACGTGTGCAGCAGTTTTGAATGGCTGAGCTGTGAGCCTCCCACCGCGAGGAAAACAACTCGCATCGTGCGCTCCCCTAACTTTGTTGCAGCATTTGCTGAGGACAGCTCCCTTGACTTTGAGTTGCAGCATTTGCTGAGGACAGCTCCCTTGACTTTGAGTTGCAGCATTTGCTGAGGACAGCTCCCCTGACTTTGAGTTGCAGCATTTGCTGAGGACAGCTCCCTTGACTTTGAGTTGCAGCATTTGCTGAGGACAGCTCCCCTGACTTTGAGTTGCAGCATTTGCTGAGGACAGTTTCATGCTCTTTCACACGGCGAAAACTGTTTCTGAATCGGATGTCTGGGTGCAAAGTTATACGCAATTAATATTGTGCCTGCTCGAGAATCAACACTTCGAAAGAAAAAAAATAATCGGAGAGCTTAGTCAAAAAAAATA
The DNA here is from genome assembly GCA_034096865.1 of Theodoxus fluviatilis. Lineage (NCBI taxonomy): Eukaryota > Metazoa > Mollusca > Gastropoda > Cycloneritida > Neritidae > Theodoxus > Theodoxus fluviatilis. The sequence goes on along the minus strand of JAWQFJ010009577.1, from coordinate 69,165 downwards.
TATTGGTCTGTAAAAAAAAGAACAAATGTATCCCTCTGATTAAAATGCAACAGCAGGAGCTGGAGCTAAAGCAGAATCAGGAATAAGCAGAGGAAGAGGTGGAGGTGGAGAACGAGGAGGAGGAAGACGAGGAGGAGGAAGACGAGGAGGAGGAGGAGGAGGAGGGAGGAGGAGAGGTGAGTGAGAGAGGATGAGAGGAGGAGGGGAAGGAGGGAGGGCGAGGAGAGGAAGACGACGACGGCGACGAGGGCGACGAGGAGGGAAGGGGGAGGAAGGAGGAGGAGAGGGGGAGGAGGAGGGGGAGGAGGAGGACGAGGGGAGGAAACGACGACGGCGAGGAGGACGACGACGAACGGCGAGGAGGAGGGGGGAGGGGAGGAGGGGGGAGGAGGAGGAGAGGGAGGAAGGAGGAGGAGAGGCGGGAGGGAGGAAAGACGACGGACGAGGGAGCGAGGAGAGAGACGAGGAGGAGGAGAAAACGGGGAGGAGGAAGACACGACGGAGGAGAGGAGGAGAAAGACGAGGAGGAGGAAGAAAGGAGGAGAGGGAAGACGAGGAGGAGGGAAGGCGAGGAGGAGGAGAAGACGAAGAGAGGAGGAGAAAGAAGAGGAGGAGGAGAAAAGGAGAGGAGGAGAAAGAGGAGGAGGAGGGAGAGAGAGACGAGGAGAGAGAGAGAGGAGAAGAGAAGAGGGAGAGAGAGGAGGGGAGACGAGAGGAGAGAGAAGAGAGAGGAGAAGAGGAGAGGAGGAGGAGAAGAGAGAGGAGGAGAGAAGAGAGGAGAGAGAGGACGAGAGAGGAGAGAGAGAGGAGAGAGAAGACGAGGAGGAGGAGAGAGAGGGAGAGAAGAGAGAGGAGAGAAGAGAGAGGAGGAGAGAGAAGGGAGAGAGAGGAGGAGAAGAGAAGAGGAGGAGAGAAGAGAGGAGAAGAGAGGAGGAGAGAAGAAGAGAGAGGAGAAGAGGAGAGAGGAGAAGAAGAGAGAGGAGAAGAAGAGAGAGGAGAAGAAGAGAGGAGAGGAGAAGAGAGAGGAGGAGAAGAGAGAGGAGGAGAAGAAGAGGAGGAGAAAAAGAGAGGAGAGAGAGGAGGGAGAGAGAAGGGGAGAAGGAAGAGGAGAAGAGGAGGAGAGAGAGACGAGGAGGAGAGGAGAGAGGAGAGAGGAGGGAAAGAGGAGAGGAGAGAGGAGAGGAGGAGAGAGAGAGGAGGAGGGAGGAGAAGAGAAGGAGAGGGAGGAGAGATGAGGAGAAGAGAGGAGAGAGGAGAGAGGAGAAGAAAGAGAGAGGAGGAGAGAGGAGGAGGAGAAAGGAGAGAGGAGAGAGAAGAGGAAGGAGGAGAAGGAGAGAGACGAGGAGGAGGAGAGAGGGAGGAGGAGGAGAGGAGGAGGGAGAGGAGAGAGAAGGAGGAGAGAAGAGAGAGGGAGAGAGAGAGAAGGGAGAGAGAGAGGAGAAAGGAGGAGGAGGAGAGAAGGAGGAGAGAGAGAGGAGAGGAGGAGAGAAGGAGAGAGGAGGAAGAGAGAGGAGGAGGAGAGAGGAGGAGAAGAGGAAGAGGAGAAGGAGACGAGGAGAGGAGAAGGACGAAGGGAGAGAGAGAGGGGAGGAGAAGAGGAAGAGGAGGAGAGGAGAAGAGAGGAGGAGAGAAGAGGGAGGAGAGAGAGAGAGGAGGAGAGAGAGAGAGAGGAGAAGAGAGGAGGAGAGAGAGGGAGAGAGGGAGAGAGAGAGGGAGGAGGAGAGAGAGAGAGGAGGGAAGAAGAGGAGGAGAGAGAAGAAGGAGAGGAGAGAGAGAAGACGAGAGGAAGAGAAGGACGAGGAGGAGAGGAAGAGAGAGGAGGAGGAGAAAAGAGAGAAGAGGAGAAAGGAGAGAGGAGAGGAGAAGAGGGAGAGAGAAAGAGAAGAGGAGGAGGAGAGGAGGAGGGAGAGAGGAGGAGGAAGAAGAGGAGGCAGAAGAGAAGGAGGAGGAGAAGAGGGAGGAGGAGAGGAGAGAAGAGGAGAGAGCAGAGGAAAAGAGGAGGGAGAGGGAGGAGGAGAGGAGAGAGGAAGAGAGGAGAGAGAGGGAAGAGGAGAGAGGAGGAGAGGGAGAGAGAGAAGGACGAGGAGGAGAGAAGAGAGAGGAAGAAGGAGAGGGAGAGAAGGAGGAGGAGGAGAGAGAGGAGAGAGGAGAGAGGAGGGGAGAGAGAGAGAAGGAGAGAGGAGGGGAGAGGGAAGAGAAGGAGAGGAGGAGAAGAGAGAGAGGAGACGAGGAGAGAGAAGAGGGAGAGAGAGAAAGAGAGGAGGAGGAGAAAGAGAGAGGGAGGAGAGAAGAGGAGAGGGAGAGAGGAGGAGAGAGGAGAGAAGAGAGAGAGGAAGACGAGGGAGAGAGAGAGGGAGAGAGAGAGAGAGGAGAGGAGAGAGAGAAGGAGCGAGAGAAGAGGAGAGAGAGACAGAGAAGAGGAGAGAGAGGAGGGAGAGAGAGAGGAGGAGGAAGAGTGGAGGGAGAGGGAAGAGAGAGAGGAGGAGGAAGAGAGGAGGAGAGGAGAGAAGAGGGAGAGGAGGAGAGGAAGACGAGGAGAGGAGGAGAGACGAGAGGAGAGAGAGAGAGAAGGGAGAGGAGAGAGAAGAGAGGGAGGGAGAGAGAGAGAAGGAGAGAGAGGAGAGGGAGAGAAGACGAGGAGAGAGGAGGAGACGAGGAGAGAGAAGGGGAGGAGAGAGGAGGAGGAAAGACGAGGAGGAGGAGAAGGAGAGAGGAGGAGAGCGAGAGGAGAGAGGAGGAGGAGGAGAGAGAGGCGGAGGAGAGGAGGAGGAGAGGAGAAAGACGAGGAGGAGGGAGGGAGAGAGGAGGAGAGGAGGAAGGAGAGGAGAGAGGAGAGGAGAGGAGGAGAGGAGGGAGGAGAAGAGAGGAGAGGGAGAGAGCAGGAGAGGAGAAGACGAGGAGAGGAGAGACGAGGAAGGAAAGACGAGAAGAGGAGAGAAGACGAGAGGAGGAGAAGAGAGACGGAGGAGGAGGAGAGAGGAGGAGAGAGAGAGAAGGGAGGAGAGGAGAGAGGAGGAGGAGGAGGAAGAGGAGGAGGAGGGATAGGAGGAGGTGGAGGAGAGAGGAGGAGGAGGAGGAGAGGAGGAGGAGAGAGAGGAGAGGAGAGGGAGAGGAGGAGAGAAGGACGAGGAGAGAGAAAGACGAGGAGGGAGGAGAAAGACGGAGAGAGGAGAAGACGAAGAGGAAAGGACGATGAGGAGGAGAGACCGAGGGAGGAGGAGAAAGACGAGAGGAGAGGAGGAGCAGACGGAGACGACGACGAGGACAAGGACGAGGAAGAGGAGCGAGTATGAGAAAGGGAGGACGGATCGTCGGAAGGAGGAGGAGGAGGGGAAGGAAGTGAGTGATGTATGAGGAGTCGAGGAAGAGGAAGAGGAGGAGGAGGAGGAGAAAGGAGGAGGAGGAGAGGAGGAAGTGGAGGAGGAGGAGAGGAGTCTAGGAGGAGGGAGGAGGAGGATGAGGTAGGAAAGGAGGAGGAGGGAGTAGGAGGAGGAGCCTCATCCGAAGGAAGAAGGGGGACGCGAGACGCACAAGCAGTCACTTGTAAACGCCTCCAGCTTTGAAGTTCCGCGATCCAGGATGTGGGGGCGCGCTGCTAATGCCTGCTCGTGACTGTGCTTTCCTACTCGAAGCTTATCTCTGTCACTTGAGCAATGCCACGTGACCTGTTCTGTGACACACATTCAGCGGTCGTGATTTGGAGTGCGGCAAATTAGCCCTGGCTCCTGACCATGGGTCTCCTTGACGTTCTGCAGGCGCTGCCGTCAACATCTTTCATTAGCTGGGTTAACAGCTCTGCGTTCTTGTTCGTGAATGGCTTTTTCTTCCACATTTTTCTGGATGATGGATGTTCACAAGACAAGGTGCTTGAAGATGGCTTCTGTGGCGGTGTGCCCTGGGGCTTCCAGTGAGAACTCGTGGCGGTGTACCCTGGGGCTTCCAGTGAGAACTCGTGGCGGTGTGCCCTGGGGCTTCCAGTGAGAAATCATGGCGGTGTGCCCTGGGGCTTTCAGTGAGAAATCATGGCGGTGTGCCCTGGGGCTTCCAGTGAGAAATCGTGGCGGTGTGCCCTGGGGCTTCCAGTGAGAAATCGTGGCGGTGTGCCCTGGGGCTTTCAGTGAGAAATCATGGCGGTGTGCCCTGGGGCTTTCAGTGAGAAATCGTG
>JAWQFJ010009577.1:32500-60000 GCA_034096865.1 Theodoxus fluviatilis | reverse complement strand
CTCACCCCCACCCCACAGGGGGTCTATTCTCACCCCCACCCCACAGGGGGTCTATTCTCACCCCCACCCCACAGGGGGTCTATTCTCACCCCCACCCCACAGGGGGTCTATTCTCACCCCCACCCACAGGGGGTCTATTCTCACCCCCACCCCCAGGATGTCATGGAAGACCAATAACTTACATCCACGTGATCATGCCAAGAGAAGCATGTCGCCGGAGCCGCCCTGCCAGCTGCGATGTATCACTGTGCCGCCCTGGCCAGCTGCGATGTATCACCGTGCCGCCCTGGTCAGCTGCGATGTATCACTGTGCCGCCCTGGCCAGCTGCGATGTATCACTGTGCCGCCCTGGTCAGTATCACTGTGCCGCCCTGGCCAGCTGCGATGTATCACTGTGCCGCCCTGGTCAGTATCACTGTGCCGCCCTGGCCAGCTGCGATGCATCACTGTGCCGCCCTGGCCAGCTGCGATGTATCACTGTGCCGCCCTGGCCAGCTGCGATGTATCACTCTGCCGCCCTGGTCAGCTGCGATGTATCACTGTGCCGCCCTGGCCAGCTGCGATGTATCACTGTGCCGCCCTGGCCAGCTGCGATGTATCACTGTCCCGCCCTGGTCAGCTACGATGTATCACTGTGCCGCCCTGGCCAGCTGCGATGTATCACTGTGCCGCCCTGGCCAGCTGCGATGCATCACTGTGCCGCCCTGGCCAGCTGCGATGTATCACTGTGCCGCCCTGGCCAGCTGCGATGTATCACTGTGCCGCCCTGGTCAGCTGTGATGTATCACCGTGCCGCCCTGGTCAGTATCACTGTGCCGCCCTGGTCAGCTGCGATGTATCACTGTGCCGCCCTGGCCAGCTGCGATGTATCACTGTGCCGCCCTGGTCAGCTGTGATGTATCACTGTGCCGCCCTGGTCAGCTGCGATGCATCACTGTGCCGCCCTGGCCAGCTGCGATGTATCACTGTGACGCCCTGGTCAGTATCACTGTGCCGCCCTGGCCAGCTGTGATGTATCACTGTGACGCCCTGGTCAGTATCACTGTGCCGCCCTGGCCAGCTGCGATGTATCACTGTGCCGCCCTGGCCAGCTGCGATGTATCACTGTCCCGCCCTGGCCAGCTGCAATGTATCACTGTGCCGCCCTGGCCAGCTGCAATGTATCACTGTGCCGCCCTGGCCAGCTGCGATGTATCACTGTGCCGCCCTGGCCAGCTGCGATGTATCACTGTGCCGACCTGGCCAGCTGCGATGTATCACTGTGCCGCCCTGGCCAGCTGTGATGTATCACTGTGCCGCCCTGGCCAGCTGCAATGTATAACTGTGCCGCCCTGGCCAGCTGTGATGTATCACTGTGCCGCCCTGGCCAGCTGCGATGTATCACTGTCCCGCCCTGGTCAGCTGCAATGTATCACTGTGCCGCCCTGGCCAGCTGCGATGTATCACTGTCCCGCCCTGGCCAGCTGCGATGTATCACTGTGCCGCCCTGGCCAGCTGCGATGTATCACTGTGCCGCCCTGGCCAGCTGCGATGTATCACTGTCCCGCCCTGGCCAGCTGCGATGTATCACTGTGCCGCCCTGGCCAGCTGCGATGTATCACTGTGCCGCCCTGGCCAGCTGCGATGTATCACTGTGCCGCCCTGGTCAGCTGCGATGTATCACTGTGCCACCCTGGCAAGCTGTGATGTATCACTGTGCCGCCCTGGCCAGCTGCGATGTATCACTGTGCCGCCCTGGCCAGCTGCGATGTATCACTGTGCCGCCCTGGCCAGCTGCGATGTATCACTGTGCCGCCCTGGCCAGCTGCGATGTATCACTGTGCCGCCCTGGCCAGCTGCGATGTATCACTGTGCCGCCCTGGCCAGCTGCGATGTATCACTGTGCCGCCCTGGCCAGCTGCGATGTATCACTGTGCCGCCCTGGCCAGCTGCGATGTATCACTGTGCCGCCCTGGCCAGCTGCGATGTATCACTGTGCCGCCCTGGCCAGCTGCGATGTATCACTGTGCCGCCCTGGCCAGCTGCGATGTATCACTGTGCCGCCCTGGCCAGCTGCGATGTATCACTGTGCCGCCCTGGCCAGCTGCGATGTATCACTGTGCCGCCCTGGCCAGCTGCGATGTGATCACTGGGCCGCCCTGGCCAGCTGCGATGTATCACTGTGCCGCCCTGGCCAGCTGCGATGTATCACTGTGCCGCCCTGGCCAGCTGCGATGTATCACTGTGCCGCCCTGGCCAGCTGCGATGTATCACTGTGCCGCCCTGGCCAGCTGCGATGTATCACTGTGCCGCCCTGGCCAGCTGCGACGTATCACTGTGCCACCCTGGCCAGCTGCGATGTATCACTGAGGCTGTTTTGCCCGGCACGTGTGCAGCGTGCACTTTCGCGCCATTTGGGATGGAACAAATGGGTTTAAGATTTGAATTCATTTTTCTCATCATTTCTTTTTCAAGGCCAGCAAACCTCACACATTGTGCTGGCACTGTCATGAAGGAAGAGATCATACATTTGTTTTCGATGACAACTACGACGACGACGTTGATGATGATGATGATGATAATGATGATGATGATGATGATGATGATGATGATGATGATGATGATGATGATGATGATGATGATATGATGATGATGATGATGATGATGATGATGATGATGATGATGATGATGATGATGATGATGATGATGGTTGTAATGATGGTTGTACTGATGATGATTGTAATAATTATTTATCATGATAATGATGATGGTGTAAAACTGTAACGTCCAGATTCCATTTAAAATAATTGTGACCACACAAAAAAGGAGGTAAAATGGGAAATAGATCAAAGCTTCTCCTTTGAGTAATGTCTGCGCGATTTCCATGTTACCTCCATTTCCTTGTTGGAATACATTTTCATTGCTGCTGCTGCTGCTGCTGCTGCTGCTGCTGATGATGATGCTGATGATGATGCTGATGATGATGCTGATGATGCTGCTGATGATGAGGAGGAGGAGGAGACGACGACGGCCATAGAGGTGGCGCTGATTTCATGACTGACACTTGCTGTTGGCAGGGCGGGCTGAGGGCGGTGGTGTGGACGGACCTGTTCCAGATGCTGGTGGTGCTGGGCGGCCTGCTGGCCCTGGTCATCCAGGGCGTGGTGGAGGTGGGGGGGCCGGCCGAGGTCTGGAGGCGGGCAGAGCAAGGCGGCCGTCTCCACATCTTCGAGTGAGTCTCCCGCTTGCCCTAGGGTGTGGGCTCCTGGCACCGTGGCGATGATTACTGTAATGACACTCACCTTGACGACAACGATGTCGATCCTGATGATGTTGTCCGAATAATGTTATTATTAGTATCATCGCCATTATCACCGTTATCGTCATCGTCGTCACCATCCTCTTTATCATCATTATTAGTGACCTCTTGTTGTTGTTGTTGTTGTTGTTGCTGTTGTTCATTCTTCTCGCCCTCGTCCTCCTGCTCCTCCTCCTGCTCCTCCTCCTGCTCCTCCTCCTGCTCCTCCTCCTGCTCCTCCTCCTGCTCCTCCTCCTGCTCCTCCTCCTGCTCCTGCTCCTCCTCCTGCTCCTCCTCCTGCTCCTCCTCCTGCTCCTCCTCCTGCTCCTCCTCCTGCTCCTCCTCCTTCTCCTCCTCCTGCTCCTCCTCCTCCTCCTTCTCCTCCTCCTCCCTCTGCTCCTCCTCCTGCTCCTCCTCCTCCTCTCCTCCTTCTCCTCCTGCTCCTCCTCCTTCTCCTCCTCCTGCTCCTCCTCCTGCTCCTCCTCCTGCTCCTCCTCCTCCTGCTCCTCCTCCTCCTCTCCTTCCTCTGCTCCTGCTCTCCTCCTTCCTCCTCCTACTCCTCCTCCTCCTCCTCCTCCTCCTCCTCTCCTCCTCCTCTCCTCCTCCTCCTCACCTCCTCCTCCTCATCTATCTCCTCCTCCTCCTCCTCCTCCTCCTCATCCTCCTCTGCTCCTTCTCCTGCCTCCTCCTTCTGCTCCTCTCCTGCTCCTCCTCCTGCTCTCCTGCTGCGCCTCCTAATCCTCATTCCCTCCTCCTCATCCTCCTCCTCCTACCTGCCTGTCCTCCTCCTCCTCCTCCACCCCTCCCACCTCCCCTCCACCGCTCACCTCCCATCCCCCTCCCACCTCCTCTCCTCTCCCTGCCTCCTCCTCTTCCTCCTTCTTCTCCTCCTCCTCGACTTCGTCCTCCTCCTCGACTTCGTCCTCCTTGTCCTCGTCTTCGTCCTCCTTGTCCTCGTCTTCGTCTCTCTCCTCCTCACTCCTCACTCCTCCTCACTCCTCCTCCTTCGACTGATTCTTCTTCCTCCTCACTCCTCCTCCATCCTCTCGCTCACCTCCTCTCCTCTCACCCTCCTCCTCTCCCTTCCTCCTCACCTCCGCCTCCTTCCTCTCACTCCTCGTCCTCCTCCTCCATCTGTCGTCTACCTCCTCCCCTCTCTCTCATCCCCTTCTTCTCATCCCCTTCCTTCTCCCCCTTCCTGTCTCCTCCACCAAAGTTGTCTCCACACCACCACCCAACCACCCAACCACCACCACCACCACCACCACCACCACCACCACCACCACCACCACCACCGCCATCACCACCACCACCACCACGCCAGATGTGGACTTTTTGTGGAGCACGGGGACACAAGCACACCACGCCATCGGACCCGGGTCTGGGCAGTTCCCCTCCCCACGTCAGTCCGGCCCCTCCCCACGTCAGTCTGGCCCCTCCCCACGTCAGTCTGGCCCCTCCCCACGTCAGTCTGGCCCCTCCCCACGTAAGTCCGGCCCCTCCCCACGTCAGTCCGGCCTCTCCCCACGTCAGTCCGGCCCCTCCCCACGTCAGTCCGGCCCCTCCCCACGTCAGTCTGGCCCCTCCCCACGTCAGTCTGGCCCCTCCCCACGTCAGTCTGGCCCCTCCCCACGTCAGTCCGGCCCCTCTCCACGTCAGTCCGGCCCCTCCCCACGTCAGTCTGGCCCCTCCCCACGTCAGTCCGGCCCCTCTCCACGTCAGTCCGGCCCCTCCCCACGTCAGTCCGGCCCCTCCCCACGTCAGTCCGGCCGCCCCCCCCCCCCCCCCCCCTTGATGTCGACTGACCCTCTCAATGTCTGCTCTGGCTGTCGCTAGGAGATTTCGACTGACCCTCTCAATGTCTGCTCTGACTGTCGTTAGGAGATTTATCAGCGAACTGGCTTCATGTAGGCTTTGAGGGGCCACTCCAAGAGGGAATCCTCCCGACCAGGACCTCGTTGGGTCGATCCCTTGCGGTTCCTGTAAGAAGCGGGTTGTCTGGGGAGGGGCCGCTAGCCCCACGCCCAACTCTCCTCCCTCTCCGTACTTGGGACCGGCAGGGTGACCCAGGAAGAACATGTTACGGGGATCAATCACTTCTACAACAAGGTCCCAGATTCAATACATTTAATCACTAAACACAAATCCGTAACAGGGGACAGAAAAGAAAAATAAAAGCAAAACGACCGTTACATGAATTTCTGGTCCTATCACAACTTAATCAAAACCTCCATTTCTCTTTCTCTGTCCAAGGGAATATACAAAGACCTTCCCCCCATACACAGCATCAAACATAATTATTGTTCAACCTCCAAATTTTTAACTTTACAACCAGTATCGGTCAGCCTTCTAAAATTAACCGTTTGAATATTTCAGGTCAGCCCTTGACAATAAAAATGTTTTTCACCGACCTTCCACATCTGCCAGCGCTCCTCCGCTCACTCTCTCTCTTCTCTGTGTCCCCTTCCCGCTACTCTTAGTCTCTTCATCTTCCTCTTCCTCCTCACCATCCTCCTCTCTCATCTTTCCTCCGATCTCCCTCCACTCAACCGATCCCGAGAGCCAAAATTTCTCGTCTCCTTCTCCTCACGCAATCAACAATAATGACGCAGAACAATGACGTCAACATTCAAAGAAAGGGGCCACAATTACAATCCCAGAACTCAAGAACCGAGATCGACCCGCCAGTCTGCGAGCACACAATACAACTACCACCCTCTTTCCCCATTACATCCCCCACCTTTTAAACGAAAAGAATTTGCTTGTTCCTACACGGGACAACAAATTCTTTTCTTTCAACATTTCCAGTGCTTATCTGTCCAGATATAGGTTTATATACATCAATACACATGAATTTATACCTCAAAAACTCTAGACAGGGCATCAGCCATGACATTCTCAGAACCAGGAATATGGAGAATGGACAGATTGTACTCCTGCAACGCCAAACTCCAGCGGAGAATGCGCTGATTTGTTGCTTTCATGTGATGAATGAAAGTTAACGGATTGTGATCAGTAAGCACAGTCACCGGCTCTAGGTGACCCTTAAGATAGATCTCAAAATGTTTTAGAGCCTGCATCAGACCCAAGGCTTCTTTTTCGACAGTAGAATAGTTCAACTCATGTTTGTTGAACTTCTTGGAAAAAAAACTCACTGGGTGGTCGAAACCATCATTTCCCACCTGAAACAGAACAGCTCCAGAACCCAAGGCACTGGCATCTATAGCGAGCTTAAAAGGTCGAGACAGGTCTGGAGCAGCCAAGACAGGGGTATTACACAGCATAGCCTTCAAAACTTCAAAGGCCATTTGACATTTTTCATTCCACCGAAAAGATTTGTCTTTCTGCAATAGGGAGGTCAAAGGTTCGGCTAATGTAGCAAAGTTTGGACAGAACCGGCGATAGTATCCCATCATACCTAGAAACCGTCGCACTGCTCGACGCGTCCTGGGCTCGGGATAATCCTTGATGCCTTCTACTTTAGAGTCCAGTGGGGCCACAGTCCCCAATCCTATCACGTGCCCCAAGTACTGCACTTTAGCCTGTCCAAATTCACTTTTGTCCAAGTTCACCGTCAGGTTTGCACTGGCCAGTCTCTCGAAAACTCTCCGTAGTCCGGCCAAATGTTCTTCCCAAGTATGACTAGCCAGCAGTCCATCATCTAAGTACACTGAAAAACACGGTAAATCCTGAAAGAGAGTGTTCATCAGTCTTTGGAAGACAGCCGGGGCGGTCTTCAATCCGAAGGGCAGTCTCCGGAATTGGTAGAGTCCCGAAGCAGTGCAGATGATAAGTATTTTCTTGGCACGAACACTCAGGGGAATCTGGTAATAACCTTTCAGTAAGTCCAACTTTGTCAGGTACTTAGCAGCACCAATCTCGTCAATCAAGTCATCTATGCGGGGCAACGGAAACGCATCTGCCCTGATCAGCTGATTTACTTTGCGCAGGTCGGCGCACAATCGGTAGCGTCCTCCAGGTTTTGGCACCAGTACACATGGAGAGGACCAGTTGCTCGTCGAGCGTTCCAGAATGTCCTGGTCCATCAAGCTTTTTATCTCTGCTTCGATGATCCTCCTCTTCATCCGGTTCACCCAATATGGACGCTGACGAACGGGAGCCGCATCTCCCACATCCACATCTGCTTCCACCAGGGTGGTAACGGTAGGCTTGTAGGTGAACAAACCCGCAACTCGTGTAGTAGCTCCTCCAGCTGGGTCTGTTGCTCGGCAGTCAGGTGCTGCAACTTTTTCTTTAAGTCCTTCAGGACTCTAGAGTTTGTCAATAGGTTGATGTGACAGAACCGGGTCTTCTTTCGTCTATCAGGGGTCGATACAATGTACCATACTGGACTGACCTGACGTATGGTCTCATACGGCCCAAAATACTTTGCTTGCAAGGCTGACCGATCAATAGGTAAATACAGTAAAACTTTCTCCCCAGGTTCAAAAATTCGCTCCTTAGCCTGTACATTATACCATCTTTCAGAGTTCAGATCGCTTTTTCCTCTTCCTCCAGTTGTACAACTTCCTCACTCTTCTTTTCACTTCTCCTCGATTCTCAGCAGCCCATGTGATAGCTTCCATCACTTCCTCTCTCAGATCACTAGTCAATTCCACACCAGTCTTCACACAAGACTTATGCTCGACTTCTGTCTCCACTTCTCCCTCGACCTTTTCCTCGATCTCTCCCTCAACCTCTTCCTCTACTTCTTCCCTGACCTCTACCTCCACTTCTTCCTCGACCTCTTCCTCGATCTCTCCCTCAACCTCTTCCTCTACTTCTTCCCTGACCTCTACCTCCACTTCTTCCTCGACCACTTCCTCTACTTCTTCCCTGACCTCTACCTCCACTTCTTCCTCGACCTCTTCCTCGATCTCTCCCTCAACCTCTTCCTCTACTTCTTTCTCCTTTTTCGCACTCACACATTCCTCCTCCACTTTCTCTAGTGGGCAACGGGTACACACCTCACAGCTCTCTAGCCTGACCACTGCTGGCTCCTGCTCATACCTGTCAACACAAGCACCACCATCAGCAGGATCGGATGAACACAGATGCGGCATCTCATTTGCCTTGTCTCCTCTCTCCACTGGCACTTCTTCCTCTTCTCTCTCTCTCTGCATCCGCCTCTTCTCTCTCAATATATCCAAATCTCTCTCAATTTTCAATTTCTTAATTTCAAAATCTCTCTCCCTCTCTCTGTCTTTCAATTTCTCTATCTCCAAATCTCTCTCCTTCTCTTGGGCTCTCAATCTCTCCATCTCCAAATCTATCTCCAGCTGCCTTAAGCGTAACTGCTGATCAAAGGTGAGACCTGAGTTGTCCTTTTTCTTATTAACCTCTTGACCTTCTATTCCCCCATGATTACTTTCCCCATCAGTATCGTCCTCGGGAAACATTTCCGCTATCAGCAACTCTCGCAGGGCCTTCACATCACATCTCAATTCTTCAGCCACCCCAATATCATTTTCCTCTGCCAACTTCAACAAGTCTTCCAACTTTGCTCTCTTAATCCCTCGCACAGATGGGTTACTTAAAAATCGGGACATTGCTACCACAGGTAGTACACCAAATGTCAAAAATGTCACTCAAGGATCCGCACAGTACAAATCTTCTACGCTCAATTCTTCAATAAAATGGTTCAAATACAAAAACAAATCAATCCTCGGCACAAGCCTCCACTCTCTACTCTCTTCAAATTAAATACCCTGAGACGAGCCCCCACTTTCTTATCCTCTGTTACGGGGATCAATCACTTCTACAACAAGGTCCCAGATTCAATACATTTAATCACTAAACACAAATCCGTAACAGGGGACAGAAAAGAAAAATAAAAGAAAAACGACCGTTACATGGATTTCTGGTCCAATCACAACTTCATCAAAACCTCCATTTCTCTTTCTCTGTCCAAGGGAATATACAAAGACCTTCCCCCCATACACAGAATCAAACATAATTATTGTTCAACCTCCAAATTTTTTAAACTTTACAACCAGTATCGGTCAGCCTTCTAAAATTAACCGTATGAACATTTCAGGTCAGCCCTTGACAATAAAAACGTTTTTCACCGACCTTCCACAACTGCCAGCGCTCTTCCGCTCACTCTCTCTCTTCTCTGTGTCCCCTTCCCGCCTATCTTAGTCTCTTCATCTTCTTCTTCCTCCTCACCATCCTCCTCTCTCATCTTTCTTCCGATCTCCCTCCACTCAACCGATCCCGAGAGCCAAAAATTCTCGTCTCTTTCTCCTCACGCAATCAACAATAATGACGCAGAACAATGACGTCAACATTCAAAGAAAGGGGCCACAATTACAATCCCAGAACTCAAGAACCGAGATCGACCCGCCAGTCTGCGAGCACACAATACAACTACCACCCTCTTTCCCCATTACAAACATCTTGGCGGAGCCACGTGCAGACTAGCTGCAGTCGCGTTTGCAAAGCCCAGGACCTTTAGTTGGAACTTTCTCTCTGACCACTGGGCAGCTCTTGCTTGCAGGACATGAACGCAGCCTGCTAATGTATTAAAGTTTGTTACAAGTAGAATTAAAAGATTATTAATCTTTTCCTTGGCTCGTTGAATGTCTAGGGTACTTCATTACTACTTGGCACCTTCCAATCTATCATTCACACAAGGATGATATGCGTACGTAAATGATGACTGGGATAGCGAAATCAAAGTTCAAAAATACAGCTTTAATCAATGATAAACAAATTGGTCATGAGTGATAATTTCAACACAATAATTAATAAGTCATGGAGATACTGAAACGCATTGTAAGACAAAAATAAACCCTTCCCCAGAATAGATAATAACTAACGGATATCAGCTGCCAAGCCAGATGGGAAACTATACTCACAGCTCAGACCTGTCGTGGCGTCCAGCCAATCCGTAGCGAGCAAAGCGGGCTCGCTTTCCAATGAATGAAATTCCACTCACACTATTGGGAGAGGGGGGTTTTGGGATGTCCATTCATGGACTCACTTCACAAACACGACGAAACATGAGTTTTCCTCGCATTAGGGGGAGGAGGCAGCCGTTATTTCTCGATTCTTGTAGTGGAGGTTGAGGTCTTGGCTTGTATTGGGTCCAGGTGATGTAGAAGTCCCGGCGGGGGGTCGCGTGGACAGACGTCCGGTGGGGCAGTCTAGCAGACGGCAGATGACAGGCAGGCTAGCAGACGGCGAATCCTTCCCGTAGCGGGCAGAACGGCAGGCAAGGCAACTTGAGAGGGCGACGAGGCGAGAGACGGTCAGAGTTTTCTCGCAGGTGGTTTCTCAGGAGTTGGAGAAATTTCTAAAGATAATTTCTCCATACAGGGTGGTCAGGAGATAGTTCACTCAGGAGAGGGAAAACGTTGCAAAAACGAGAACTCGTAATACCTTATACGTTGTCTCTCCCTGCAGTCAGAAGTGAGAGCAGTCCTCCATTCAGATTTCTGTCTACCCACAGCCACTTGACATAGCTTACGGGGCACATTTCGTCAGCGGACGAAACTTCATCAGCTTTCACAGACAGTTCAACACGTGAACTCTTTCTAAGACAGGGCGCCATCCACACGGGCTGTCTCTGTGAAAATTCTGCAACGGGCACGCCTGTGATCCCAAAACACGGGTTTAAATACCACAGCAAAAGTCTACCTGTTGTTCTCAACCAATCACAACGTTGGAGGATGTCTTGATTCACGATATTATACCAAACGACCAATCAACTGTTCACATAGCCATCCACCTTCCCATTGAACAATAACTGAGCTGTCTCATTAGTCCGTTCCCTAAAAAGTTCACTGCAGATTGGTCAATGGTAAAGTGTGAACCGAGATGAATTTAATATCCTCCCAAACGTTCTACTAAGTTCGTTTCTCCATTGGAAGGAAAACAAGGTTCACTGTTCGATTTCCCTTCCAAAACTCCATTCATCATATAAATCCCAACATCAACACTGGCTTGGCAGCAATATCAAACTACGCTATGGCTTGGCAGATAATTCCCAACCCACTATATGATATAACCACAACCAGGAGCAGATGGGAAATATGCGTTTCGTAACAAAGTTTCTTTACGGAAAATCGAGAACGAAATGTTTCTGTGAGATAATTCATGGGCTAAATCATTACTTTGTATCTCGAGCCTTCATATTGTTAAACCTGGTGCAAAAGAAAGCAACGCTTTTAATTTAATTCGTTCGAGGGGTGTGGAGTGTTATGTAATTTCAATTATTTTTTCGTCGAGGAAACTACATTTAGGTAGTGCTTTTCCTACGTGGCACCATAGACTTCCTGATTGACTTAGGGTCGTCGAAGTGTCTAAAATGAGTCGTTTGATTATTGTCCTTTGATCCACTAATAAAATAAGTTTTCATACGTTTCAAACATACACGAGTTCAAATCCGCCAGAAGTAACATGCTTTGCTGTCATTGCAAGACTGCGCTCATTGACTCGCTTCCTGCAAGCGTTTGACGCCAGGCCTTGAAGGGAAATTTCCGCGCTGCCAGTCTTTATTTTACGGGGTTGCGCGGCAATGCTTTAACTCCTCAAAGTCCACGTTGATGGCTGATCGTAATTCAGAGCAGCTTCGACCATTCGTCCCGAGGCTGGGAACTCTGCAGCACTGGGGAAAAGCCCCTCTCCAAACGCAGCAACCTTGGCGTGCAGTACGGCGGTCACGTGCATGGCAGCTGTTACAACACCACGCTGTTTCTCGCTGGCGTCGCTGGCGGCAGTGCAGGCTACCACTACAGACTGGTGAGGCTGAATGGCGAAACAACGTCGCAAAGTAACAGCAGCGAGATACGGTCGCCATTATGACGTAATCAAAGCCACATCAAAGCGAGGGTGGGGGCTGCGAGGTCATGACCTCGCCGTAAACGAGCAGCGCAAGCAAGCAGGCGGCCAGGCCGTTGCTGGCAGTTTGTAGTTTTCCCGTCTGGACACTGAATGTAGCGAGCCGCTTGTTTCTCGCGCGTATCCCTTACTGCACACAGGGGTGCGCGGGCGTAGCCAGGTTGACAGAGGTCTTTGCAACTGCTGCCTCAGTTAAAGGTACATCAGGTCGACAGAGGTCCTTGCAACTGCTGCCTCAGTTAAAGGTACATCAGGTCGACAGAGGTCTTTGCAACTGCTGCCTCAGTTAAAGGTGCATCAGGTCGGATTCTTCAAACCCAGCACGCATTACAACTATGCCTCTGTGAGTCTGAATGCCGAGGCCTCTGTGGTTTGGGAGTGAAAATAGACCCCCTGTGGTTTGGGAGTGAGAATAGACCCCCTGTGGTTTGGGGGTGAGTATAGACCCCCTGTGGTTTGGGGATGAGAATAGCCCCCGTGTGGTTTGGGAGTGAGAATAGACCCCCTGTGGTTTGGGGGTGAGTATAGACCCCCTGTGGTTTGGGGATGAGAATAGACCCCCTGTGGTTTGGGAGTGAGAATAGACCCCCTGTGGTTTGGGGGTGAGAATAGACCCCCTGTGGCTTGGGGATGAGAATAGACCCCCTGTGATTTGGGGGTGAGAATAGACCCCCTGTGTGTTGGGGGTGAGAATAGACCCCCTGTAGTTTGGGAGTGAGAATAGACCCCCTGTAGTTTGGGGGTGAGAATAGACCCCCTGTGGTTTGGGGGTGAGAATAGACCCCCTGTAGTTTGGGGGTGAGAATAGACCCCCTGTAGTTTGGGGGTGAGAATAGACCCCCTGTAGTTTGGGGGTGAGAATAGACCCCCTGTGGGTTGGGGGTGAGAATAGACCCCCTGTGGGTTGGGGGTGAGAATAGACCCCCTGTGGGTTGGGGGTGAGAATAGACCCACCGCGTTTCCCCACGTGATTCGGAAAAGGCGAAGATGAAGGGAAATTCGAGACATGATTTGCTTCCTGTGACCGGTTCTGGTGATTTTCGTGATCAGTGGCCTTGCGTAGGCAACAGAGGCTGACAAAGCGTGTAACCTCGCCTCATCTGGACTGCCGATGTTCACAGGTCTGTCCACCCTTTTAGTCTTGCTTGACACCTATGCCTGAAAGTGACGTTCACAATGGAAAACGTGCTGTCTGGTTTGAATCCAAAGCAATCTTTTGTCATTCAATTTATCCTTGCCTTCTTTTCCGTTTTTATCTGTTGTTGTTTAGACATTTTCAAAAAACTGACCCCAAATGCATCAAAATGCTCTCCTGCCTCGAAAACGTGTGGATATTATCAGTCAGGGCCCGTATTCACAACGGCGATTTATCGGCGATTAATTTTAACTCCGATTTATCTCTAAACTCAGACGATTCCAACTGCCTGTTCCGCTCTCCCTTGGCTGGAAACCAGTATATATAGCAAAGCGCAACCTAGGATCCTCTGACGAGCGTGCCTTATCTAACCGATCAAGATAACGCGGGGCTAGGGGATAAATCAAGTGTTAAAAAGATAAATCGCCGTTGTGAATACGGGCCCAGGTCAGCAATAAGTTACAGAGATGATGACAGCCAACTCACCGAAACAGAGAAAGAGAAGCCTTTTAGTTGGTTTTGACTTTCTCTCCAGCATTGGGACAACTTTTCCAACTCAGCGTCCCAACGGGGAGTTTCCGCTGGAGATCTTCTCACCAAACAGAATGCCTTCTTGCAAGGCTTGGCTATTGAGATCTTCTCACAAAACAGAATGCCTTCTTGCAAAGCTTGGCTATTGAGATCTTCTCACCAAACAGAATGCCTTCTTGCAAAGCTTGGCTATTGAGATCTTCTCACCAAACAGAATGCCTCCTTGCAAAGCTTGGCTATTGAGATCTTCTCACCAAACAGAATGCCTCCTTGCAAAGCTTGGCTATTGAGATCTTCTCACCAAACACAATGCCTTCTTGCAAAGCTTGGCTATTGAGATCTTCTCACCAAACACAATGCCTTCTTGCAAAGCTTGGCTATTGAGATCTTCTCACCAAACAGAATGCCTTCTTGCAAAGCTTGGCTATTGAGATCTTCTCACCAAACAGAATGCCTCCTTGCAAAGCTTGGCTATTGAGATCTTCTCACCAAACACAATGCCTTCTTGCAAAGCTTGGCTATTGAGATCTTCTCACCAAACAGAATGCCTTCTTGCAAAGCTTGGCTATTGAGATCTTCTCACCAAACACAATGCCTTCTTGCAAAGCTTGGCTATTGAGATCTTCTCACCAAACAGAATGCCTTCTTGCAAAGCTTGGCTATTGAGATCTTCTCACCAAACACAATGCCTTCTTGCAAAGCTTGGCTATTGAGATCTTCTCACCAAACACAATGCCTTCTTGCAAAGCTTGGCTATTGAGATCTTCTCACCAAACAGAATGCCTCCTTGCAAAGCTTGGCTATTGAGATCTTCTCACCAAACACAATGCCTTCTTGCAAAGCTTGGCTATTGAGATCTTCTCACCAAACAGAATGCCTTCTTGCAAAGCTTGGCTATTGAGATCTTCTCACCAAACACAATGCCTTCTTGCAAAGCTTGGCTATTGAGATCTTCTCACCAAACAGAATGCCTTCTTGCAAAGCTTGGCTATTGAGATCTTATCACAAAACACAATGCCTTCTTGCAAAGCTTGGGTATTGAGATCTTCTCACCAAACACAATGCCTTCTTGCAAAGCTTGGCTATTGAGATCTTCTCACCAAACACAATGCCTTCTTGCAAAGCTTGGCTATTGAGATCTTCTCACAAAACAGAATGCCTTCTTGCAAAGCTTGGCTATTCATTGCTCAGTCGCAAGCGCACGGAGATGGAGGACTTGGTTGGGGAAGACTGCGTGAGATGTATCGAATAATCTACGCCGATGGAGGGAATTGCCAGTGGTGTCACTGCCCACCTATCTTTGTATACTACCTCCACTTTCGATTGAGTTGTAAATCCACTTTTAGACATTTGAAAAATTCTCAAATGTGAATTATTTTGATGGTAGTTTGGCCTAATTCGGGTCTTCCTAGGACAGAAAGACGCCATCACCAGTTTCGGATAATGTCAAGCTGCCGAGTTGAAAATATAACACGTGATAGAAAACGGTATGAAGTGAAGTCTTTGACAGAGTTCGCCAGCAGGGAAAATGATTATTAATATCCGACTCAGGGTGTCTTAATGAAGACTGAAAGCAACATGGCGAATTTGGTCACAAAAGATTTGTTGCGCTCGCCCATAGGGATTTTGTGATGACCTGTGGCAGCTGACCACGTCCGCGTGTTTCTGGTGCACTGAGCGCCTTGACGAAGCGCAGGGCAGACAACTGCTGGCTGCAATCATATATTACAACGCAGTCTGCTTGGCAATGAGTAATCCTGAACATGCATACCTCTTGAATGGTGGAAACCTTGTAAAAGTCTGTACCAACAATTCCTGAGTCACAGACTGACGAAGGCGGCAGACCTTTCCAGTTCAGCGTTCTGAGAAAACTCGCCTCTTTGTGACGGTTTCCCATCCAGAGTGGATGTGAGGAGCGTGGTCAAAGCATGATTTTGTGTGTCTAAACATGAAATTATACAAACTGAAACCTCACCATCAGGCCAGTTATTTATTTAGGAAACAACTACAACAATAACCCAAATGCGGTATCCAACACTCCTCGTGCCATTTTTCTCATCTTGCTTGAAGTACGCCATGGAGGTTCAACTGCTTCCTCAAAGAGCTGACAGAAGAAATACTTTGGTTTAGCGCAGCATGGGCTTAGGCTGACTGGAGGGTCGCAGTACTTCTGACGCACTCTGGCACAACTCACATACAGGTCGTGCTCCACTCAATACTCCAATGTTCAATTCCGTACGTGCCTCCACCTCCCCATCCGCCCTCCACCCTCCTCACCCCAACCCTCACCCCCTTCGAAAAACACCCCACTATTTTGATGCCATGCACTGCTGCAGAAACTGTTAACAAGCCTGTGTACATGCTACTCTGTCACCAGTGGTCCCTGTCTAGCTTTGATGAGAGTAAAAGTGGGCTGTTGGCACTTTTCGCGTCAGAGAACTGGAGAGAGATCAACACGGGGTGGGCTGTGAATGTCCCAGATTTCTCTCCTTCTCCTCCTCTCTGTTTCCCCGTCCGTGTGAAACGGTGTAAGTTGCAATGCTGGCGTCCAGTGTCGCCGATGTTCTCAATTATCTGCAACAGTGCACCTGAAACCGAGCTATTCCTGGGGAGTTCATGTAAATAACGCTTTTTGTGAAAGAGACCAATTTTGAAGCTTATTTCTCCATAGCGCGCACCGAAAATAACCACCAGTTTCTCAGCAGCAAATAGGAGATGGATAATTATAATCATTAGGAATATGAAAAAGATTATGGGAAAACAGAGGGGAGCTAGAAGGAGCAGAGGTAGAAGGAGCAGAGGTAGAAGGAGCAGAGGTAGAAGGAGCAGGGCTACAAGGAGCAGAGCTAGAAGGAGCAGGGCTACAAGGAGCAGAGGTAGAAGGAGCAGAGGTAGAAGGAGCAGAGGTAGAAGGAGCAGAGCTAGAAGGAGCAGAGCTACAAGGAGCAGGGCTACAAGGAGCAGGGCTAGAAGGAGCAGAGGTAGAAGGAGCAGAGGTAGAAGGAGCAGAGGTAGAAGGAGCAGAGGTAGAAGGAGCAGAGGTAGAAGGAGCAGAGGTAGAAGGAGCAGAGGTAGAAGGAGCAGGGCTACAAGGAGCAGAGCTAGAAGGAGCAGAGGTAGAAGGAGCAGAGGTAGAAGGAGCAGAGCTAGAAGGAGCAGGGCTACAAGGAGCAGAGGTAGAAGGAGCAGGGCTACAAGGAGCAGGGCTACAAGGAGCAGAGGTAGAAGGAGCAGAGGTAGAAGGAGCAGAGGTAGAAGGAGTAGAGGTAGAAGGAGCAGAGGTAGAAGGAGCAGAGCTAGAAGGAGCAGAGCTAGAAGGAGCAGAGCTACAAGGAGCAGAGGTAGAAGGAGCAGTGATAGAAGGAGCAGTGATACAAGGAGCAGAGGGAGAAGGAGCAGAGGTAGAAGGAGCAGAGGTAGAAGGAGCAGGGCTACAAGGAGCAGGGCTACAAGGAGCAGAGGTAGAAGGAGCAGAGGTAGAAGGAGCAGAGGTAGAAGGAGTAGAGGTAGAAGGAGCAGAGGTAGAAGGAGCAGAGCTAGAAGGAGCAGAACTAGAAGGAGCAGAGCTACAAGGAGCAGGGCTACAATGAGCAGGGCTAGAAGGAGCAGAGCTAGAAGGAGCAGAGCTAGAAGGAGCAGAGCTAGAAGGAGCAGAACTAGAAGGAGCAGAGCTAGAAGGAGCAGGGCTACAAGGAGCAGAGGTAGAAGGAGCAGAGGTAGAAGGAGCAGAGCTAGAAGGAGCAGAGCTAGAAGGAGCAGAGCTAGAAGGAGCAGGGCTACAAGGAGCAGGGCTACAAGGAGCAGGGCTACAAGGAGCAGAGCTAGAAGGAGCAGAGGTAGAAGGAGCAGGGCTAGAAAGAGCAGAGCTAGAAGGAGCAGAGCTAGAAGGAGCAGAGCTAGAAGGAGCAGGGCTACAAGGAGCAGAGGTAGAAGGAGCAGAGGTAGAAGGAGCAGAGCTAGAAGGAGCAGAGCTAGAAGGAGCAGAGGTAGAAGGAGCAGGGCTACAAGGAGCAGAGCTAGAAGGAGCAGAGGTAGAAAGAGCAGAGGTAGAAGGAGCAGAGCTAGAAGGAGCAGAGGTAGAAGGAGCAGAGCTAGAAGGAGCAGAGCTAGAAGGAGCAGAGCT
The DNA here is from genome assembly GCA_034096865.1 of Theodoxus fluviatilis. Lineage (NCBI taxonomy): Eukaryota > Metazoa > Mollusca > Gastropoda > Cycloneritida > Neritidae > Theodoxus > Theodoxus fluviatilis. The sequence goes on along the minus strand of JAWQFJ010009577.1, from coordinate 42,090 downwards.
AGAAGGAGCAGAGCTGGAAGGAGCAGAGCTAGAAGGAGCAGGGCTAGAAGGAGCAGAGGTAGAAGGAGCAGAGGTAGAAGGAGCAGAGGTAGAAGGAGCAGAGCTAGAAGGAGCAGAGCTAGAAGGAGCAGGGCTAGAAGGAGCAGAGCTGGAAGGAGGAGGGGGAGGACGTGGAGGAGGAGCAGTAAGAAATGATGAGGGAGTGGAGAAGGAGAAGCAGCAGCAGCAACAGCAGGGAGAAAAGGAGGAGCAATGATGAGAAGGGAGGAGGGGCTGCAGGGGGGGGGGGGGGGGGGGGGGGGGGAGGACATGTAGTAACAGCACCACTAGATGCTGCAGCAGCAAAAGCAGAAAAATAGTAGTAGTAGTAGTAGTAGTAGTAGTAGTAGTAGTAGTAGTAGTAGTAATAGTAGTAGTAGTAGTAGTAGTAGTAGTAGTAGTAGTAGTAGTAGTAGTAGTAGTAGTAGTGATGATGATGTTCGTCCATCGGGATCGATGAGGACCATAGATGTCATCATTTCATCTGGTTGTGGGTCCTCAGATGGCTAGTGAGACCAATCCGGGCCCCAAAGAGTCTGTTGCAGTGTGGACAGGGAAATGCAGGTGGCTGACCAGGGGAAGACGAACTGCTGGCTCTGGACTTCCTGGTGGCTCGCTTCATAGCAGCATCACTCGATCTTCTCTGTTCAAAAGCTGCTGCACCAGCATGGACTCTACTGCGCCAGGCAGAGCGGTCTGAAGCAACACTCTCCCAACTGTCAGGATCTATGCAGCAGTTCTTCAGAGAGGCTTTTAGGGTGTCCTTGTACCTCTTCTTTTGTCCGCCAATTGATCGCTTGCCCTGCAGGAGTTCTTCGTAGAACACCTTTGTAGGAAAGCGCTCGTCAGACATGCGTACGACGTGGACAGCCCAACGTAGTTGAGCCTTGCAGAGCATGGTGTGAATGCTGATCATGTCAGCCTATGCCAGGACGTCCGTGTTGGGCACTTTGTCTTGCCATCTGATCTTTAGCAGTTTTCTCAAGCAGTTCATGTGGAAATGATTCAGCTTTTTGACATGGCGGCTGTACACAGTCCAAGTCTCACAAGCGTAGAGTAGAGCGGGGAGAACAACAGCAGCATAGACCCTCAGTTTGGTAGCAAGCTTGATGCCTCGACGGTCCCAAACGTTTGGACGGATTCTTCCAAAGGCTGCGCTGGCTCTGGCTATTCTGGCGTTGATCTCGTCGTCTATGTGGACTGCCTGTGAGAGCGTGCTGCCGAGGTACGTGAACCTGTCAACGTTGTTGAGCTTTTGGCCGTCGACAGAGATTGATGGCTCAACATAAGCACTTCCTGGGGCTGGTTGATGCAGAACCTCAGTCTTTTGGGGGGAAATGGTGAGGCCGAAGTTTGTGCATGCCGTGGAGAACAGGTCCATAGAGTGCTGCATGTCTGCCTCTGTGCTGGCGTTGAGGGCACAATCATCCGCGATTAGTAGTAGTAGTAGTAGTAGTAGTAGTAGTAGTAGTAGTAGTAGTAGTAGTAGTAGTAGTAGTAGGAGTAGTAGGAGTAGTAGTAGTAGTAGTAGTAGTAGTAGTAGTAGTAGTAGTAGTAGTAGTAGTAGTAGAAGAAAGAAAGAAAGAAAGAAAGAAAGAAAGAAAGAAAGAAAGAAAGAAAGAAAGAAAGAAAGAAAAATAAGTCGAGTGTCCTGCGCTACAAATAGAAGTCCACACAGACATTCTTTTTTCAGTGAGTTCTCAAGAGATCACACAAGCTCTACTCTCCACCTACACACTCACGTCACTTCAAAGTTTGAGAGAGAAAAAAAGTCGGGCGTGCGCGCGCATGTGCTTCAATCGAGGCGTAACGTGTTTGTTTCCCATGTCACCGGCCTGCCCTTGTCCGCCCCAGATCCGGTGCAATCAGCCACAATTAGTCGCAGTCGGCAGGTGGCAGAGGAGCTGGGAAAAGCCAGAACAACATTTATCGCCCACACGCACGTCACGGCAGGCCACAGCGACCGCCACTCGGCGCGCTGATTGGCCAGACTATCGCGGGCTGGTGGCTGCGTGTGTGTCTGATTGGCTGCTTTGAGTTTCCGGGGTTTCTCGGTGCTCGTTTGTACACACGTGTCTGCTACGCAGTACGGAGTTTGGCTTGTAATCGTACGTGGATCTTAGACTGGGATGTATAGAAAACTCACGACCCGATTTAATCACCAGTGTATTTTGCTGCCTGCTTCTGTCCTCTTCGGGTAGGACTTACATGCCCTTTAAAATTGTATGGAAAAAAAAACGCATGAGTGAGTGAACATAGCTTAACAGCCCGTCAGCCTTTGAAAAGGTATTGAAGGCTAGAAAAAGACAAAGAAAATCAAGGAGATAGCGGTTTAACGTTATAAGCATGGCAACATTAAACCTTCTAGAACCTATCGAATAATCAAGGATTTTCAGTAAATCCTACGGGACAAAAGCCCACACTGAAAAGTGCATTTTAGCATAAGATTAATACGGCATTTTGCAAATTTGAATATATAAAAATAAAAAATGAACGTTTTGTCTCCGGACTGCGTGATTAGTTTGACTTGTGCGGACCGTCGGGCCTCTTGGGCCGGTATGCTTGAGAAGGAAGGAAAATTCCCCATGAGCAAGACTTACTACCGAAGTACATACTTTCGAAGTTACGTCAGACGTTACTTGCTATGCTTGAGAAGGAAGGAAAATTCCCCATGAGCAAGACTTACTACTGAAGTAAATACTTTCGAAGTTACGTCAGACGTTACTTGCTATGCTTGAGAAGGAAGAAAATTCCCCATGAGCAAGACTTACTACTGAAGTAAATACTTTCAAAGTTACGTCAGACGTTACTTGCTATGCTTGAGAAGGAAGAAAATTCCCCATGAGCAAGACTTACTACTGAAGTAAATACTTTCGAAGTTACGTCAGACGTTACTTGCTATGCATGAGAAGGAAGGAAAATTCCCCATGAGCAAGACTTACTACTAAAGTAAAAACTTTCGAAGGTACGTCAGACGTTACTTGCTATGCATGGGCCACGAGTTACGCTGTAGTTGTGACTGTAGAGTTATGTAGTAACAAGCTGGGAGGGGGGGGGGGGGGGGGGGGGGGCGATCCCGTCTGTGTGCGCGTGTGCAAGCGTCCTTGGCTGTCGCCTGCTTGATGGCAGATAACGATAATGTGCGCATGCAAGTCCTCGTGTAACTCATCTGCAATTTCCAATATTTCATGGCGATAAAATATAACATTATTGTAGATTTCTTCATTATCAAACAAATCAAGCGGATCCGTGCCGACCGTCTCCTTCGTTGCATTAGCCGATGAAACACCCATGTGAACGCGTTGACGCACGCTGCGTTCCGTTGCACTCTGCTTCATCTTTGCTACAATGCAGCAGGCTCAAGCGTTTCGATTGGTTGGATTCTTTAATTACTTTAAAAGCACATTATCATTAAAAGTATGAGGGTTTTGGAGGCCCTCTTTGAATATATGAATTCCCCAAATGATTTCACATTCAATTTTATCCCTCTTGATCGACTAGACGACTTAATTAGGGTCGATTAGCGTTGATAACAAAATGGAGGTAACCATCACCAGTCATAGAGGAAGGCCAAGGGAATCCCAAAATGTGTCGTCTGCTGTCTCGTTACAGGCATGGGTATAAATGCCGACGTTTACTACAGATATCAAACCATGACATACAATCCACTCTGCCACGATCATGAGTGCACTACAACATTCATTTCTTCGAAATTTGAAAACAATCGACACGTCTGCCACTCCCATGGCTGTAAACTCCATGGCTCGAAAAATGTTTACCGTGCAAGTCCGTGGAGTGACTTCCATTTAAGTTTTTTGTTTAGTATGAGCCAATCAAATGCGACTACGGGCGCTGTAGAGTAATTGCTGCTAGGCACAGCAAGTGGCGCCCTCTGGTGTGAAGCAGTTACAGCTCCTTCTGAGATGCTCCAGCCGCTGCGCGACCTTGACAGGAAGTTGACCTCTGCCACTAGGTGAAACGTCACTAAAGATCGTGTATCAATGAGAATCGACCATAATGCTTTTATTAAGTCGTTTCTCCGATCAAGAGGGATACAGTTGAATGTGAAATCAACATGGGGATTCATGTGTTCAAATGGGGCCTCCAAAACCCTGTACTTTTAATGATAATATGCTTTTTAAGTTATAAAAGAAGCAAACAATCAAAATACCCCAGTCAGCTACGTCGTAGCAGAGATGAAGCAGAGTGCAACGGAACGCAGGAAAAATTTCACATTCTCGCTCCAGCCTCAGCTCGCACTTTCCCCACAAAACTCGTGAGACCTGGCCTCCGTCGACACGCACTTCCTTGTTTACAAAAATGAAGCAATTTAATCATAACTGTATTATCATAACAAAACGCAATTTAAATGTACCGTTTTTATCGCATCAGATAAAACTAGCTTTGTACATAATGCCAACAGATGCTTCGGCGTTTAGGTGCATCGAGGCGCATTCCTTTGTTTAAAATGTAGGAGCAGACACGACCTATTGACGCATTCAACATACAGCTTTGATAAAGTAATGCTCTTCATTGCTTATACTGTCTTTGGAGGAGTTTCTAGTATCCCAAAATACAGCGTTATCTGCGCCAAGCAAAGACAACAATGGCGGCTGAAGTCGCCGTTTCTACTGCTGTACTCATGGGTCCTGGCTGAAGTAGAAATCGTGCTGTTTTACTACATGGTTGCTTGTGAAGAAACCACCACTTCCCACTCATGCATACCTAAGTAGTGATTTTCCTTCAAAAGTTGACACTTACTCACAAAGTAAGGCCTTACTTCCCTCTCATTCATACGGGCCCGGAGTTTCTCAGCAGCAGTCTTCTTTCGAGGGTAGTGTGGAAACGTTCATGGTGAGCGCTCCCTGCAAGCGCTCCCTGCAAGCACTTCCTGCAAACGCTCCCTGCAAGCGCTCCCTGCAAACAAGCGCTCCCTGCAAGCAAGCGCTCCCTGCAAGCAAGCGCTCCCTGCAAGCAAGCGCTCCCTGCAAGCAAGCGCTCCCTGCAAGCAAGCGCTCCCTGCAAGTGCTCCCTGCAAGCAAGCGCTCCCTGCAAGCGCTCCCTGAAAGCAAGCGCTCCCTGCAAGCAAGCGCTCGCAAATCCCAAGCTTTTCCTCTAGCTGGCCAAGTCCTCGCAGGCGCTCGCCATCTTTGAACATTTTCAGACTACTTTTCGCAAGGAGACGCACCTCTGGCCCCTCGACCGGTGCGCGTACTGGGCGGCAGGACTGCTGGTGCGCGTACTGGGCGGCAGGACTGCTGGTGAGAAAGGTGCGCGTACTGGGCGGCAGGACTGCTGGTGAGAAAGGTGCGCGTACTGGGCGGCAGGACTGCTGGTGAGAAAGGTGCGCGCACTGGGCGGCAGGACTGCTGGTGAGAAAGGTGCGCGTATTGTTTGGCAGGATTGCTGGTGAGAAAGGTGCGCGTATTGTTTGGCAGGACTGCTGGTGAGAAAGGTGCGCGTACTGGGCGGCAGGACTGCTGGTGAGAAAGGTGCGCGTACTGGGCGGCAGGACTGCTGGTGAGAAAGGTGCGCGTACTGGGCGGCAGGACTGCTGGTGAGAAAGGTGCGCGTATTGTTTGGCAGGACTGCTGGTGAGAAAGGTGCGCGTACTGGGCGGCAGGACTGCTGGTGAGAAAGGTGCGCGTACTGGGCGGCAGGACTGCTGGTGAGAAAGGTGCGCGTACTGGGCGGCAGGACTGCTGGTGAGAAAGGTGCGCGTACTGGGCGGCAGGACTGCTGGTGCGCGTACTGGGCGGCAGGACTGCTGGTGAGAAAGGTGCGCGTACTGGGCGGCAGGACTGCTGGTGAGAAAGGTGCGCGTACTGGGCGGCAGGACTGCTGGTGAGAAAGGTGCGCGTACTGGGCGGCAGGACTGCTGGTGAGAAAGGTGCGCGTACTGGGCGGCAGGACTGCTGGTGAGAAAGGTGCGCGTACTGGGCGGCAGGACTGCTGGTGAGAAAGGTGCGCGTACTGGGCGGCAGGACTGCTGGTGAGAAAGGTGCGCGTACTGGGCGGCAGGACTGCTGGTGCGCGTACTGGGCGGCAGGACTGCTGGTGAGAAAGGTGCGCGTACTGGGCGGCAGGACTGCTGGTGAGAAAGGTGCGCGTACTGGGCGGCAGGACTGCTGGTGAGAAAGGTGCGCGTACTGGGCGGCAGGACTGCTGGGTGCGCGTACTGGGCGGCAGGACTGCTGGTGAGAAAGGTGCGCGTACTGGGCGGCAGGACTGCTGGTGCGCGTACTGGGCGGCAGGACTGCTGGTGAGAAAGGTGCGCGTACTGGGCGGCAGGACTGCTGGTGAGAAAGGTGCGCGTACTGGGCGGCAGGACTGCTGGTGCGCGTACTGGGCGGCAGGACTGCTGGTGAGAAAGGTGCGCGTACTGGGCGGCAGGACTGCTGGTAAGGTGCGCGTACTGGGCGGCAGGACTGCTGGTGAGAAAGGTGCGCGTACTGGGCGGCAGGACTGCTGGAGCGTGCGCGTACTGGGCGGCAGGACTGCTGGTGAGAAAGGTGCGCGTACTGGGCGGCAGGACTGCTGGTGAGAAAGGTGCGCGTACTGGGCGGCAGGACTGCTGGTGCGCGTACTGGGCGGCAGGACTGCTGGTGAGAAAGGTGCGCGTACTGGGCGGCAGGACTGCTGGTGAGAAAGGTGCGCGTACTGGGCGGCAGGACTGCTGGTGAGAAAGGTGCGCGTACTGGGCGGCAGGACTGCTGGTGAGAAAGGTGCGCGTACTGGGCGGCAGGACTGCTGGTGAGAAAGGTGCGCGTACTGGGCGGCAGGACTGCTGGTGAGAAAGGTGCGCGTACTGGGCGGCAGGACTGCTGGTGAGAAAGGTGCGCGTACTGGGCGGCAGGACTGCTGGTGAGAAAGGTGCGCGTACTGGGCGGCAGGACTGCTGGTGCGCGTACTGGGCGGCAGGACTGCTGGTGAGAAAGGTGCGCGTACTGGGCGGCAGGACTGCTGGTGCGCGTACTGGGCGGCAGGACTGCTGGTGAGAAAGGTGCGCGTACTGGGCGGCAGGACTGCTGGTGAGAAAGGTGCGCGTACTGGGCGGCAGGACTGCTGGTGCGCGTACTGGGCGGCAGGACTGCTGGTGAGAAAGGTGCGCGTACTGGGCGGCAGGACTGCTGGTGCGCGTACTGGGCGGCAGGACTGCTGGTGAGAAAGGTGCGCGTACTGGGCGGCAGGACTGCTGGTGAGAAAGGTGCGCGTACTGGGCGGCAGGACTGCTGGTGCGCGTACTGGGCGGCAGGACTGCTGGTGAGAAAGGTGCGCGTACTGGGCGGCAGGACTGCTGGTGAGAAAGGTGCGCGTACTGGGCGGCAGGACTGCTGGTGAGAAGGTGCGCGTACTGGGCGCGTACTGGGCGGCAGGACTGCTGGTGAGAAAGGTGCGCGTACTGGGCGGCAGGACTGCTGGTGAGAAAGGTGCGCGTACTGGGCGGCAGGACTGCTGGTGCGCGTACTGGGCGGCAGGACTGCTGGTGCGCGTACTGGGCGGCAGGACTGCTGGTGAGAAAGGTGCGCGTACTGGGCGGCAGGACTGCTGGTGCGCGTACTGGGCGGCAGGACTGCTGGTGAGAAAGGTGCGCGTACTGGGCGGCAGGACTGCTGGTAAGAAAGGAGCGCGTACTGGGCGGCAGGACTGCTGGTGCGCGTACTGGGCGGCAGGACTGCTGGTGCGCGTACTGGGCGGCAGGACTGCTGGTGAGAAAGGTGCGCGTACTGGGCGGCAGGACTGCTGGTGAGAAAGGTGCGCGTACTGGGCGGCAGGACTGCTGGTGAGAAAGGTGCGCGTACTGGGCGGCAGGACTGCTGGTGAGAAAGGTGCACGTACTGTTTGGCAGGACTGCTGGTGAGAAAGGTGCGCGTACTGGGCGGCAGGACTGCTGGTGCGCGTACTGGGCGGCAGGACTGCTGGTGAGAAAGGTGCGCGTACTGGGCGGCAGGACTGCTGGTAAGAAAGGAGCGCGTACTGGGCGGCAGGACTGCTGGTGCGCGTACTGGGCGGCAGGACTGCTGGTGAGAAAGGTGCGTGTACTGGGCGGCAGGACTGCTGGTGAGAAAGGTGCGCGTACTGGGCGGCAGGACTGCTGGTGAGAAAGGTGCGCGTACTGGGCGGCAGGACTGCTGGTGAGAAAGGTGCGCGTACTGGGCGGCAGGACTGCTGGTGAGAAAGGTGCGCGTACTGGGCGGCAGGACTGCTGGTGAGAAAGGTGCGCGTACTGGGCGGCAGGACTGCTGGTGAGAAAGGTGCGCGTACTGGGCGGCAGGACTGCTGGTGAGAAAGGTGCGCGTACTGGGCGGCAGGACTGCTGCTGAGAAGCCTCCTCGGGGAAAAGTTCACTCCTACTGCCGCTCCCCACCCGGTTTTCCCCTGGAGGCACGGAAACGCAGTGATGGCACACTGCAGCGTGACCAAGGACATTACATCATATGGACGGCTGGCTCGCTCAGATTGCAAGCGCTATGTCATATAAGAAGTTCGCCGATAGCCTCCTTTCAATCTACATCTGATTGCACTTCCGCTTGCTCCGCTTTCAATGGCCGATGCCTTTGTTAGTGTAAACGATTTTGTGTCTTACTTTTAGCCATCTTAATTCTTTCTCCGCATAAGTCGGTGGGAAAATGTGCCTAGTTTGTAACCCTGTGTTTAGTTGCTTTGTCAGCCATTTCTGAAAAGCCTAGTTACTTCCAGAGTCAACCACAGTGTGTTGCGAAATGAGTGACATTAATTTAATGACAGTGATACAAGAGCTGCCGTGGTTCCTAAACCAATATCAAGGAGGGCGAACAGTACTTCAGATGGAGCCAAGTGTTGTGTTGTTGATTGTAAGGTATCATCAGTGGCATGCAGGGGACTTTCTTTCGTTGAAATTGCAAGAAAAGGTGTCAGTGAAGCGAAAGACAAATGGAGATCAGCCATCATTGCTAAAATTGATCGAGTGGACAAAGCATTCAACCCAGACATGGCCAAGATCTGCAGTCGACACTTTGACGATGCTTGCATCAAACGAGGTACGTATATTTCATTATAATTGTTTCAGTTGGATGTGGGTGTGTTAGACGTCTTTTGTCTTTGAAATCAAAACAAATCTTCACCTCATCTTGGACAGAACAGCGTACATTCTTCGAGCACTTCTAGTTATAGCTGACGAGCGAATTCTCATGTTAAGTAAAACAGATAATTGTGCAAACAGTGATGATTTATTCCATCAGTTGAAACTGTAAGTACATTTGCAGGCATCCCAGACACACTTTGCAGAAAAAAGGTATTCATTCCACTTTTGACGGAAAACAAAGCACTTTGGTCCGGCTATCTAGTTCGTCTGCTACTACGGACGCCACTGGCAAGCGAATTCCTGGTGTCGCTGAGGTCCGCGCGTCAGCTATAAATAGAAGTGCACGAAGAATGTACGCTGTTCTGTCCAAGATGAGGTGAAGATTTGTTTTGATTTCAAAGACAAAAGACGTCTAACACACCCACATCCAACTGAAACAATTATAATGAAATATACGTACCTCGTTTGATGCAAGCATCGTCAAAGT
>JAWQFJ010009577.1:10000-25000 GCA_034096865.1 Theodoxus fluviatilis | reverse complement strand
TTGCTACACAGGCCTCCCAAAGCCATCACTCTCATCTGCATCGCTACACAGGCCTCCCAAAGCCACCACTCTCATCAGCATCGCTACACAGGCCTCCCAAAGCCATCACTCTCATCAGCATCGCTACACAGGCCTTCCAAAGCCACCACTCTCATCAGCATCGCTACACAGGCCTCCCAAAGCCACCACTCTCATCAGCATCGCTACACAGGCCTCCCAAAGCCATCACTCTCATCAGCATCGCTACACAGGCCTTCCAAAGCCACCACTCTCATCAGCATCGCTACACAAGCCTCCCAAAGCCATCACTCTCATCAGCATCGCTACACAGGCCTCCCAAAGCCATCACTCTCATCAGCATCGCTACACAGGCCTCCCAAAGCCACCACTCTCATCAGCATCGCTACACAGGTCTCCCAAAGCCACCACTCTCATCAGCATCGCTACACAGGCCTCCCAAAGCCACCACTCTCATCAGCATCGCTACACAGGCATCCCAAAGCCACCACTCTCAGCATCGCTACACAGGCCTCCCAAAGCCACCACTCTCATCAGCATCGCTACACAGGTCTCCCAAAGCCATCACTCTCATCAGCATCGCTACACAGGCCTTCCAAAGCCACCACTCTCATCAGCATCGCTACACAGGCCTCCCAAAGCCACCACTCTCAGCATCGCTACACAGGCCTTCCAAAGCCACCACTCTCATCAGCATCGCTACACAGGCCTCCCAAAGCCACCACTCTCAGCATCGCTACACAGGCCTTCCAAAGCCACCACTCTCATCAGCATCGCTACACAGGCCTTCCAAAGCCATCACTCTCATCAGCATCGCTACACAGGTCTCCCAAAGCCATCACTCTCATCAGCATCGCTACACAGGCCTCCCAAAGCCACCACTATCAGCATCGCTACACAGGCGTCCCAAAGCCACCACTCTCATCAGCATCGCTACACAGGCCTCCCAAAGCCATCACTCTCATCAGCATCGCTACACAGGCCTCCCAAAGCCACCACTATCAGCATCGCTACACAGGCCTCCCAAAGCCATCACTCTCATCAGCATCGCTACACAGGCCTCCCAAAGCCATCACTCTCATCAGCATCGCTACACAGGCCTCCCAAAGCCACCACTATCAGCATCGCTACACAGGCCTCCCAAAGACATCACTCTCATCAGCATCGCTACACAGGCCTCCCAAAGCCATCGCTCTCATCAGCATCGGTACACAGGCCTCCCAAAGCCATCACTCTCATCAGCATCGCTACACAGGCCTCCCAAAGCCACCACTCTCATCAGCATCGCTACACAGGCCTCCCAAAGCCACCACTCTCATCAGCATCGCTACACAGGCCTCCCAAAGCCACCACTATCAGCATCGCTACACAGGCCTCCCAAAGCCATCACTCTCATCAGCATCGCTACACAGGCCTCCCAAAGCCATCACTCTCATCAACATCGCTACACAGGCCTCCCAAAGCCATCACTCTCATCAGCGTCGCTACACAGGCCTCCCAAAGCCATCACTCTCATCAGCATCGCTACACAGGCCTTCCAAAGCCACCACTCTCATCAGCATCGCTACACAGGCCTCCCAAAGCCACCACTATCAGCATCGCTACACAGGCCTCCCAAAGCCATCACTCTCATCAGCATCGCTACACAGGCCTTCCAAAGCCACCACTCTCATCAGCATCGCTACACAAGCCTCCCAAAGCCATCACTCTCATCAGCATCGCTACACAGGCCTCCCAAAGCCATCACTCTCATCAGCATCGCTACACAGGCCTCCCAAAGCCACCACTCTCATCAGCATCGCTACACAGGTCTCCCAAAGCCACCACTCTCATCAGCATCGCTACACAGGCCTCCCAAAGCCACCACTCTCATCAGCATCGCTACACAGGCATCCCAAAGCCACCACTCTCAGCATCGCTACACAGGCCTCCCAAAGCCACCACTCTCATCAGCATCGCTACACAGGTCTCCCAAAGCCATCACTCTCATCAGCATCGCTACACAGGCCTTCCAAAGCCACCACTCTCATCAGCATCGCTACACAGGCCTCCCAAAGCCACCACTCTCAGCATCGCTACACAGGCCTTCCAAAGCCACCACTCTCATCAGCATCGCTACACAGGCCTCCCAAAGCCACCACTCTCAGCATCGCTACACAGGCCTTCCAAAGCCACCACTCTCATCAGCATCGCTACACAGGCCTTCCAAAGCCATCACTCTCATCAGCATCGCTACACAGGTCTCCCAAAGCCATCACTCTCATCAGCATCGCTACACAGGCCTCCCAAAGCCACCACTATCAGCATCGCTACACAGGCGTCCCAAAGCCACCACTCTCATCAGCATCGCTACACAGGCCTCCCAAAGCCATCACTCTCATCAGCATCGCTACACAGGCCTCCCAAAGCCACCACTATCAGCATCGCTACACAGGCCTCCCAAAGCCATCACTCTCATCAGCATCGCTACACAGGCCTCCCAAAGCCATCACTCTCATCAGCATCGCTACACAGGCCTCCCAAAGCCACCACTATCAGCATCGCTACACAGGCCTCCCAAAGCCATCACTCTCATCAGCATCGCTACACAGGCCTCCCAAAGCCATCGCTCTCATCAGCATCGGTACACAGGCCTCCCAAAGCCATCACTCTCATCAGCATCGCTACACAGGCCTCCCAAAGCCACCACTCTCATCAGCATCGCTACACAGGCCTCCCAAAGCCACCACTCTCATCAGCATCGCTACACAGGCCTCCCAAAGCCACCACTATCAGCATCGCTACACAGGCCTCCCAAAGCCATCACTCTCATCAGCATCGCTACACAGGCCTCCCAAAGCCATCACTCTCATCAACATCGCTACACAGGCCTCCCAAAGCCATCACTCTCATCAGCGTCGCTACACAGGCCTCCCAAAGCCATCACTCTCATCAGCATCGCTACACAGGCCTCCCAAAGCCATCACTCTCATCAGCATCGCTACACAGGCCTCCCAAAGCCACCACTATCAGCATCGCTACACAGGCCTCCCAAAGCCACCACTCTCATCAGCATCGCTACACAGGCCTCCCGAAGCCACCACTCTCATCAGCATCGCTACACAGGCCTCCCAAAGCCATCGCTCTCATCAGCATCGCTACACAGGCCTCCCAAAGCCATCACTCTCATCAGCATCGCTACACAGGCCTCCCAAAGCCATCACTCTCATCAGCATCGCTACACAGGCCTCCCAAAGCCACCACTCTCATCAGCATCGCTACACAGGCCTCCCAAAGCCATCACTCTCATCAGCATCGCTACACAGGCCTCCCAAAGCCATCACTCTCATCAGCATCGCTACACAGGCCTCCCAAAGCCATCACTCTCATCAGCATCGCTACACAGGCCTCCCAAAGCCACCACTCTCATCAGCATCGCTACACAGGCCTCCCAAAGCCATCACTCTCATCAGCATCGCTACACAGGCCTTCCAAAGCCATCACTCTCATCAGCAACCAAAACATTTCCACAGGAAACTGCGCTGTCATTCTCTGTCTAGGCAACCTTGCGAATGGAGGCAGCTCAGGTATGCAGATTTCTCCCACTACACAGCCCAGCGGGTACGCAGCCCAGCATGTACGCAGCCCAGCGTGCGCGCTTCATCTCGCCCTGCGTGCCGGCGTAATGACACGTGCACACGTGACCAAGCGCGGCATGCGTGCTGTGGAGGTGCTGGGGATGTGTAGCCACGTCAGAGTCGCCGGAAGTCGCTGCAGTCTCACACTGCTTTCCTCGCTCTGCAAACGACTTTGCACAGACTCGGTGCTTCTCTGTAACTTGCACGCACTTGCATGCACGCACGCACGCTCAAGCTCACACAAGCATGCACAAGTACACACGCACGCACGAACGCACGTACACACATGCACACGCACAGACCACGTATGCATGTACACTCAAACACATTTGCAGGATCATTGAAACCAGCGTACTAACAACACACTGCTTCTAGAAGGAATACACGCAATCCATTGGTGGTGTTGTCGCCTAGCACGCGGGCGTACCGGGTTCATTCTATTGCCGATGGCCTCATCAGTATATTTGTAAAATGTCCCCCGAGTTCTCACGTAGCTGATATGCCGGACACGAAGACACTTCCTGTCCTTTCAACAAAACTTGCCACTTGTGAGAAGGCCTAACTCTCCTGCAAGACGTTTTCACTCGCAACTGTTAGAGAACCAAGCTGGTCCCGAATTTTCCGCCAAGTCGTTAATCAATGAGGTCGGTGTACGAAGTGTCACTCACGCCCTCTCCACTTTCCCACGCCCGAAGTGCCACGCCCCGCAGCAGTGCACCTCCAGACAGCAGCCAGCTTTGCAGGGCTGCTTGCAAACTTCCTCAGCAACAAGAACGAAGTGCTCGGAATGTTCTCCTTCTGTCCTCGACATCCGCCAACCGAGTGAACTTGCTTCCTGCTTTGCAACCCCCGGTGCTTTGGGGGTTAAAAAAAAACTACTGACCCACCGCGCCTCCCTACGCGCCTGGCAACAGACGAATAACAAGGGGAATTGTAACTTGCCTCGCACTTCCTCAGGGGCGGGTTTCAAAATAGGTAGTCGATCTTGGTCGCAAGATCTTGCTTCGCAGTAAGAGCTAGCTAAAAAAGAAACTACCCCAGCGGTGAGCGAAGATCCAAGATGGCGACGACCGAGACTAGGGTTTATGTTTTGTGACGCTTCGACACTGAAAATATTCGATAATTCGTTCTCCGCTGACTCATGTGTGCCTTAATTTGTCACCTCGCTGCAATCTCAGCTGGACAATTGAAGTAGATTACGATTTTTTTCTTTATTGTGTGCACGATGTGTGGTTGACGGTGAGAAATCCTGCATTAAGTTCGAATTGAAAATTCTCTCGCAAAGAGACGTAACTCTACATTCTGACCTCCCTTTGCGTAAAGGAAAATCGCTAGTGCGCGGTAGTGTACATAGGGTCTTTGACTGCACTAGGCTCAGGAGTCACTTATCAGGGCATAGGTAGTGGTAATAAAAATGTTCAATTTACACAATAACCTCAAACCTTACCGTAAACCAAGAAAGTTAAAGTTAACCGAAGACTCGTCCAAAAACGTCACTCTTAGTGACACGATGCTCATGCTGTCCGCCATCTTGAATCTCACTAGCTAGGCACCGCTCAAACTGCCCCGCTCAATCTACCCTCGTCTACGATTGGCTCGCGAGCAAGCAAAGAATGAAACTGCCCAATTGGCGAGATCTGCGTAGATCTACCGAGATCTTCGCATTTTGAAACCCGCCCCTGGCTAGCTTTAAGAATTATCGCGATCAGCTGCCTTCAAGCCGTTCTTGACCAGGCGACCACTCTGCTCAGGAGCCAGCAGGTCTGAAGTGTATGTAGTATTCTCATGCTCTCACGCTCTGCTCAGGAGCCAGCAGGTTTGAACAGTACCTAGTGTTCTCATGCTCTCACGCTCTGCTCAGGAGCCAGCAGGTCTGAAGTGTATGTAGTGTTCTCATGCTCTCACGCTCTGCTCAGGAGTCAGCAGGTCTGAAGTGTATGTAGTGTTCTCATGCTCTCACGCTCTGCTCAGGAGCCCGCAGGTCTGAAGTGTGTGTAGCGTTCTCATGCTCTCACGCTCTGCTCAGGAGCCAGCAGGTCTGAAGTGTGTGTAGCGTTCTCATGCTCTCACGCTCTGCTCAGGAGCCAGCAGGTCTGAAGTGTATGTAGTGTTCTCATGCTCTCACGCTCTGCTCAGGAGCCAGCAGGTCTGAAGTGTGTGTAGCGTTCTCATGCTCTCACGCTCTGCTCAGGAGTCAGCAGGTCTGAAGTGTGTGTAGTGTTCTCATGCTCTCACGCTCTGCTCAGGAGCCAGCAGGTCTGAAGTGTATGTAGTGTTCTCATGCTCTCACACTCTGCTCAGGAGCCAGCAGGTCTGAAGTGTATGTAGTGTTCTCATGCTCTCACGCTCTGCTCAGGAGCCAGCAGGTTTGAAGTGTATGTAGTGTTCTCATGCTCTCACGCTCTGCTCAGGAGCCAGCAGGTGTGAAGTGTATGTAGTGTTCTCATGCTCTCACGCTCTGCTCAGGAGCCAGCAGGTTTGAACAGTACCTAGTGTTCTCATGCTCTCACGCTCTGCTCAGGAGCCAGCAGGTCTGAAGTGTATGTAGTGTTCTCATGCTCTCACGCTCTGCTCAGGAGCTAGCAGGTCTGAAGTGTATGTAGTGTTCTCATGCTCTCACGCTCTGCTCAGGAGCTAGCAGGTCTGAAGTGTATGTAGTGTTCTCTTGCTCTCACGCTCTGCTCAGGAGCCAGCAGGTTTGAAGTGTATGTAGTGTTCTCATGCTCTCACGCTCTGCTCAGGAGCTAGCAGGTCTGAAGTGTATGTAGTGTTCTCATGCTCTCACGCTCTGCTCAGGAGCCAGCAGGTCTGAAGTGTATGTAGCGTTCTCATGCTCTCACGCTCTGCTCAGGAGCCAGCAGGTCTGAAGTGTATGTAGTGTTCTCATGCTCTCACGCTCTGCTCAGGAGCCAGCAGGTCTGAAGTGTATGTAGTGTTCTCATGCTCTCACGCTCTGCTCAGGAGCCAGCAGGTCTGAAGTGTATGTAGCGTTCTCATGCTCTGGCCAGGCGCACAAACCGCCATTTTCACATCGCCTCGCATGCAAAACGCTCATTTTAAGGAGTGCTGACTCACTTATGAAGAAACCGTAACTAAATAACAGTATGAATTTATCAGAGCACTATGCAAAATACATTAGCGAGTGGAGGCTGAGAGGCTGACCGTGTACTCATGCAAGAGGGGAGAGCACTGGAGGGTTGGCTGGCAGGAACTGGTGTATATTCTAAACAAGTTTGAAGGGTTGGGAAGTTCCTGTAAATACTTGATAATTAAATAATCAGTCTCTCTCTCTCTCTCTCTCTCTCTCTCTCTCTCTCTCTCTCTCTCTCTCTCTCTCTCTCTCAGTGCTTGAGTGTCCAAAACGCCACATTCCATTCTCCTCCAATTTTTCTCTATGTATTTCTTCCCTGTCCTATACCTTTCCTATACCTGCGCTTGCACCATCGTCATCGTCTGTCATGGAGGGAAGAGATTCTTCCCGTTGGGACCTGCAGCAGAGCTCAAGCGCTCTCACTGGAGATGTTTGGACACGAGCTAGCCTGGGAGTGACGGAATTCCCCACGTGGGGCACGATCGAGGTTTGGAGGAAAGCTTCGTTCTGGTGACAGACTCGATCATGCCACACTACAGAACGCATTCCTGGGCGTGCCGACACTGACGTTCGGGCGAAATATGCGTCCTGCCGCCCTGGAGGCCACTCCAGATCTGACGCGTTCCGTTACTCAGGAAGCTTGTACTGCGCAGTCCCTGACTGCAGAAGTTTACCCAGATTTCCCGCCAAAATGTATCGTCTCTCAGGAGAAACCGCGCCGCCTGTGTGGGAATGCGTGGCGGAGATTTGCGTGGCGGAGATAGTGTCAGAAACGTTTCTCGTGCTGGCGCGAGTGCGCCTGTGTGTGTGTGCCTGTGTGATTGAGCACGCGTGTGTACTTGCTTGCCTGGGTGTGTGTGTGTGTGTGCCTGTGTGTTTGAGCACGCGTGTGTACTTGCTTGCCTGTGTGTTTGAGCACGCGTGTGTACTTTCTAGCCTGGGTGTGTGTGCCTGTGTGTTTGAGCACGCGTGTGTACTTGCTTGCCTGTGTGTGTGTACTTGCTTGCCTGTGTG
Organism: Theodoxus fluviatilis; assembly: GCA_034096865.1. Lineage (NCBI taxonomy): Eukaryota > Metazoa > Mollusca > Gastropoda > Cycloneritida > Neritidae > Theodoxus > Theodoxus fluviatilis. Next base: position 17,260 of record JAWQFJ010009577.1, on the reverse strand, counting down.
TTTGAGCACGCGTGTGTACTTGCTTGCCTGTGTGTTTGAGCACGCGTGTGTACTTGCTTGCCTGGGTGTGTGTCCCTGTGTGTTTGAGCACGCGTGTGTACTTGCTTGCCTGTGATATTGAGCACGCGTGTGTACTTTCTTGCCTGGGTGTGTGTGCCTGTGTGTTTGAGCACGCGTGTGTACGTGCTTGCCTGTGTGTTTGAGCACGCGTGTGTACTTGCTTGCCTGTGTGTGTAGTTGCTTGCCTGTGTGTGTGTACTTGCTTGCCTGTGTGTGTGTACTTGCTTGCCTGTGTGTTTGAGCACGCGTGTGTACGTGCTTGCCTGTGTGTTTGAGCACGCGTGTGTACTTGCTTGCCTGTGTGTTTGAGCACGCGTGTGTACGTGCTTGCCCGTGTGTTTGAGCACGCGTGTGTACTTGCTTGCCTGTGTGTGTGTGTACTTGCTTGCCTGTGTGTGTGTACTTGCTTGCCTGTGTGTTTGAGTACGCGTGTGTACTTGCTTGCCTGGGTGTGTGTGTGCCTGTGTGTTTGAGCACGCGTGTGTACTTGCTTGCCTGGGTGTGTGTACTTGCTTGCCTGTGTGTTTGAGCACGCGTGTGTACTTGCTTGCCTGGGTGTGTGTACTTGCTTGCCTGTGTGTTTGAGCACGCGTGTGTACTTGCTTGCCTGGGTGTGTGTGCCTGTGTGTTTGAGCACGCGTGTGTACTTGCTTGCCTGTGATATTGAGCACGCGTGTGTACTTTCTTGCCTGGGTGTGTGTGCCTGTGTGTTTGAGCACGCGTGTGTACGTGCTTGCCTGTGTGTTTGAGCACGCGTGTGTACTTGCTTGCCTGTGTGTGTAGTTGCTTGCCTGTGTGTGTGTACTTGCTTGCCTGTGTGTGTGTACTTGCTTGCCTGTGTGTTTGAGCACGCGTGTGTACGTGCTTGCCTGTGTGTTTGAGCACGCGTGTGTACTTGCTTGCCTGTGTGTTTGAGCACGCGTGTGTACGTGCTTGCCCGTGTGTTTGAGCACGCGTGTGTACTTGCTTGCCTGTGTGTGTGTGTGTACTTGCTTGCCTGTGTGTGTGTACTTGCTTGCCTGTGTGTTTGAGTACGCGTGTGTACTTGCTTGCCTGGGTGTGTGTGTGCCTGTGTGTTTGAGCACGCGTGTGTACTTGCTTGCCTGGGTGTGTGTACTTGCTTGCCTGTGTGTTTGAGCACGCGTGTGTACTTGCTTGCCTAGGTGTGTGTACTTGCTTGCCTGTGTGTTTGAGCACGCGTGTGTACTTGCTTGCTTGTGTGTGTGTGCATGTGTGTTTGAGCACGCGTGTGTACTTGCTTGCCTGGGTGTGTGTACTTGCTTGCCTGTGTGTTTGAGCACGCGTGTGTACTTGCTTGCCTGTGTGTTTGAGCACGCGTGTGTACTTGCTTGCCTGTGTGTTTGAGCACGCGTGTGTACTTACTTGCCTGGGTGTGTGTGCCTGTGTGTTTGAGCACGCGTGTGTACTTGCTTGCCTGTGTGTTTGAGCACGCGTGTGTACTTGCTTGCCTGTGTGTGTGTACTTGCTTGCCTGTGTGTTTGAGCACGCGTGTGTACTTGCTTGCCTGGGTGTGTGTACTTGCTTGCCTGTGTGTTTGAGCACGCGTGTGTACTTGCTTGCCTGGGTGTGTGTACTTGCTTGCCTGTGTGTTTGAGCACGCGTGTGTACTTGCTTGCCTGTGTGTGTGTGCATGTGTGTTTGAGCACGCGTGTGTACTTGCTTGCCTGTGTGTGTATACTTGCTTGCCTGTGTGTTTGAGCACGCGTGTGTACTTGCTTGCCTGGGTGTGTGTGCCTGTGTGTTTGAGCACGCGTGTGTACTTGCTTGCCTGTGTGTGTGTACTTGCTTGCCTGTGTGTTTGAGCACGCGTGTGTACTTGCTTGCTTGTGTGTGTGTGCATGTGTGTTTGAGCACGAGTGTGTACTTGCTTGCCTGGGTGTGTGTACTTGCTTGCCTGTGTGTTTGAGTACGCGTGTGTACTTGCTTGCCTGTGTGTGTGTACTTGCTTGCCTGTGTGTTTGAGCACGCGTGTGTACTTGCTTGCTTGTGTGTGTGTGCATGTGTGTTTGAGCACGCGTGTGTACTTGCTTGCCTGGGTGAGTGTACTTGCTTGCCTGTGTGTGTGTACTTGCTTGCCTGGGTGTGTGTACCTTTTTAATGCCAGGTGGCCTGCACATGTCAGTGTCAGTGTATGTGTGTGCGTGTGCGCTTGCGTGTCTGCTTATGTATGTATGTATGTATGTATTTTGGCTCTTATATAGCGCCAATCTCACACCCAAAGGCATGCTCAAGGCGCTCAACACGTTCACCCTTTGAATAAAAGAGTTTTTAGCTGTGACTTGAAAGTCTGTATTGAAGGAGATTTCCTCAGTCTGTCTGGGATATCGTTCCAGAGTTTTGGTCCAGCATACGAGAATGCTCTCTCCCCAGATCTCTTGGTGTTGTAGCGTGGCACATGGAGTAATGACTGCGCCGAAGATCTGAGATCCCTCACAGGCTTATATGTCTTGAGGAGCTCAACCAGATACAGCGGGGCCAAACCATTGACGCACTTGAACACATGACACAGTGTTTTGAACACAATACGTTGGTGGACAGGCAGCCAGTGTAGCTCTCGAAGAATGGGTGTTATGTGAGAACGACTAGGTGGACGTTTCACTATACGTGCTGCGGTGTTCTGCACCTGTTGAAGTCTTCGGAGATATTCTTGGGTTTCACCTAGCAGAAGGCTATTGCAGTGCGTTTGTGCGTGTGTATAGGTGTGTATAGGTGCGTGTATAGGTGTGTATAGATGTGTGTATAGGTGTGTATAGGTGTGTATAGGTGTGTATAGGTGTGTATATGTGTGTGTATAGGTGTGTATAGGTGTGTTTAGGTGTTATATATGTGTGTATAGGTGTGTATAGGTGTGTTTAGGTGTTATATATGTGTGTATAGGTGTGTATAGGTGTGTATAGGTGTGTGTAGGTGTGTATAGGTGTGTATAGGTGTGTTTAGGTGTTACATATGTGTGTATAGGTGTGTATAGCTGTGTTTAGGTGTTATATAAGTGTGTATAGGTGTGTATAGGTGTGAATAGGTGTGTATAGGTGTGTGTATAGGTGTGTTTAGGAGTTATATATGTGTGTATAGGTGTGTATAGGTGTGTTTAGGTGTTATATATGTGTGTATATGTGTGTATAGGTGTGTATAGGTGTGTATAGGTGTGTGTATAGGTGTGTATATGTGTGTGTATAGGTGTGTATATGTGTGTGTGTATATGTGTGTTTAGGTGTTATGTATGCGTGTATAGGTGTGTATAGGTGTGTGTATAGGTGTGTTTAGGTGTTATATATGCGTGTATAGGTGTGTATATATGTGTGTATAGGTGTGTTTAGGTGTTATATATGTGTGTATAGGTGTGTATATGTGTGTGTATAGGTGTGTATAGGTGTGTTAAGGTGTTATATATGTGTGTATATGTGTGTATAGGTGTGTATAGGTGTGTAGATGTGTGTGTATAGGTGTGTATAGGTGTGTGTATAGGTGTGTATAGGTGTGTGTATAGGTGTGTATAGGTGTGTATAGGTGTGTGTATAGGTATGTATAGGTGTGTATAGGTGTGTGTATAGGTGTGTATAGGTGTGTATAGGTGTGTGTATAGGTGTGTGTATATGTATGTATAGGTGTGTATATGTGTGTGTATAGGTGTGTATAGGTGTGTGTATAGGTGTGTATAGGTGTGTGTATAGGTGTGTATAGGTGTGTATAGGTGTGTGTATAGGTATGTATATGTGTGTATAGGTGTGTATAGGTGTGTATATATGTGTGTATAGGTGTGTATAGGTGTGTGTATAGGTATGTATAGGTGTGTAGAGGTGTGTGTATAGATGTGTATAGATATGTTTTCCTTTTTGGACAACAAGGAAATTCAAATGAATCTTTTGAGAGCTTGAGCGAAAGATGCTTTGTCCTTGAAAGTCAAATCATTTATGGATGAATGATGGATGAATGATGGATGAATGATGGATGAATGATGGATGAATGATGGATGGATGATGAATGGATGATGAATGGATGATGGATGGATGATGGATGGATGGTGAATGAATGATGGATGGATGATGGATGAATGATGGATGAATGATGGATGAATGAGGGATGAATGATGACGAGAAATTATTAGAGCTAGTTAGAATAAAATATTCAAATGACGTATTAACATGTAACGGCAAATGGGGTTACAGCTTATAACAGCAAATGACCTATCAACACGTAACAGCAAATGATCTCTCAACATGTAACGGCAAATGAGCTATCAGCATGTAACAGCAAATGATCTCTCAACATATAAAGGCAGGAGGTACACTTCCACATAATGCGTTTTGTGGGGAAAACGCTATTAGATGTAATTTTTCCTCTCCCCACCCCCACCCCCATCCCCTCCCCCTCCCCCTTTTTGTGTATTTGTTATACTGCATCTTTAAAGGGCGGCATTCAAACCCGCCTCAATGCAAATGCCACTGTTCCACATCAGCAGGTGTGTGTGGATTACCTCCCTTGCAGCACGGTGTCATCCGGAGTGAACGCCCTTGCTTTGGTGCACCTGGAGGACCTGGTCAAGCCGGCCTACAGGAGACTGCGGGGCCAGGACATGGCGGAGGCCACGGCCACCTGGACCTCCAGAGTCCTGGGTACGCTACAGCCGGGGGTGGGGGGTGGGGGTGGGGGTGAGGGGTGGGGGTGGGGGGTGGGGGTGGGGGGATGGGAGTGGGGGTGGAGGTGAGGGGTGGGGGTGAGGGGTGGGGGTGGGGGATGGCTGCACTGCTCGGGCAGAGAACGGAGAAGAGTGGACGCTGAGAGAAAGTTGTGGTGGTGGTGGTGATAGCAGTAGTAGTGGTGGTGATAGCAGTGGTGGTGGTGATAGCAGTGGTGGTGATAGCAGTAGGAGTGGTGGTGATAGCAGTGGTGGTGGTGATAGCAGTGGTGGTGATAGCAGTAGGAGTGGTGGTGATAGCAGTGGTGGTGGTGATAGCAGTGGTGGTGATAGCAGTGGTGGTGGTGATAGCAGTAGTAGTGGTGGTGATAGCAGAGGTGGTGGTGATAGCAGTGGTGGTGGTGGTGGTGGTGATGGTAGCAGTGGTGGTGGTGGTGATAGCAGTGGTGGTGATAGCAGTGGTGGTGGTGATAGCAGTGGTGGTGATAGCAGTAGTAGTGGTGGTGATAGCAGTGGTGGTGGTGATAGCAGTGGTGGTGATAGCAGTGGTGGTGGTGATAGCAGTAGTAGTGGTGGTGATAGCAGTGGTGGTGGTGATAGCAGTGGTGGTGATAGCAGTAGTAGTGGTGGTGATAGCAGTGGTGGTGGTGATAGCAGTGGTGGTGATAGCAATGGTGGTGGTGATAGCAGTAGTAGTGGTGGTGATAGCAGTGGTGGTGGTGATAGCAGTGGTGGTGGTGGTGATGGTAGCAGTGGTAGCGGTGGTGATAGCAGTGGTGGTGATAGCAGTGGTGGTGGTGATAGCAGTGGTGGTGATAGCAGTAGTAGTGGTGGTGATAGCAGTGGTGGTGGTGATAGCAGTGGTGATGATAGCAGTGGTGGTGGTGATAGCAGTAGTAGTGGTGGTGATAGCAGTGGTGGTGGTGATAGCAGTGGTGGTGGTGGTGGTGGTGATGGTAGCAGTGGTAGTGGTGGTGATAGCAGTGGTGGTGGTGGTGATAGCAGTGGTGGTGGCGGTGATAGCAGTAGCAGTGGTGGTGATAGCAGTGGTGGTGGTGATAGCAGTGGTGGTGGTGGTGATAGCAGTGGTGGTGATAGCAGTAGTGGTGGTGATAGCAGTGGTGGTGGTGGTGATAGCAGTGGTAGTGGTGGTGATAGCAGTGGTGGTGGTGGTGATAGCAGTAGCAGTGGTGGTGATAGCAGTGGTGGTGGTGATAGCAGTGGTGGTGGTGGTGATAGCAGTGGTGGTGATAGCAGTGGTGGTGGTGATAGCAGTGGTGGTGATATCAGTAGTAGTGGTGGTGATAGCAGTGGTGGTGGTGATAGCAGTGGTGGTGATAGCAGTAGTAGTGGTGGTGATAGCAGTGGTGGTGGTGATAGCAGTGGTGGTGATAGCAGTGGTGGTGGTGATAGCAGTGGTGGTGGTGATAGCAGTGGTGGTGATAGCAGTGGTGGTGGTGATAGCAGTGGTGGTGGTGATAGCAGTGGTGGTGATAGCAGTAGTAGTGGTGGTGATAGCAGTGGTGGTGGTGATAGCAGTGGTGGTGATAGCAGTGGTGGTGGTGATAGCAGTGGTGGTGGTGGTGATAGCAGTGGTGGTGATAGCAGTGGTGGTGGTGATAGCAGTGGTGGTGATAGCAGTGGTGGTGGTCATTGCAGTGGTGGTGGTGATAGCAGTGGTGGTGGTGATAGCAGTGGTGGTGATAGCAGTGGTAGTGGTGATAGCAGTGGTGGTGATAGCAGTAGTAGTGGTGGTGATAGCAGTAGTAGTGGTGGTGATAGCAGTAGTAGTGGTGGTGATAGCAGTGGTGGTGATAGCAGTGGTGGTGATAGCAGTGGTGGTGATAGCAGTGGTGGTGATGGCGATAGCAGTAGTAGTGGTGGTGATAGCAGTGGTGATGGTGATAGCAGTGGTGGTGGTGATAGCAGTGGTGGTGATAGCAGTGGTGGTGGTGATAGCAGTGGTAGTGGTGATAGCAGTGGTGGTGATAGCAGTGGTGGTGATAGCAGTGGTGGTGATAGCAGTGGTGGTGGTGATAGCAGTGGTGGTGATAGCAGTGGTGGTGATGGTGGTGGTGATAGCAGTAGTAATGGTGGTGATAGCCGTGGTGGTGATGGTGGTGGTGATGGTAGCAGTGGTAGTGGTGGTGATAGCAGTGGTGGTGATGGTGGTGGTGATAGCAGTAGTAATGGTGGTGATAGCAGTGGTGGTGATGGTGGTGGTGATGGTAGCAGTGGTAGTGGTGGTGATAGCAGTGGTAGTGGTGGTGATAGCAGTGGTGGTGGAGGTGGTGGTGATAGCAGTGGTAGTGGTGGTGATACCAGTGGTGGTGGAGGTGGTGGTGATAGCAGTGGTATTGGTGATGGTGGTAGTGATAGCAGTGGTAGTGGTGGTGGTGGTAGTGGTTGTGGTGGTGGTGATTGTGGCAGCAGTGGTGGTGGTGGTAGCAGTGGTGATGGTGGTAGCAGTGGTGGTGGTGGTGGTGGTAGTGGTTGTGGTGGTGGTGAAGGTGGTAGCAGTGGTGGTGGTGGTGGTGGTGGTA
>JAWQFJ010009577.1:0-5000 GCA_034096865.1 Theodoxus fluviatilis | reverse complement strand
CCCGCGGTGCAGACAGATGGACATGGCCAGCACTAGGCGCCCGTGGTGCAGACAGATGGACATGACCAGCAGTAGGCGCCCGCTTTGCAGACATGACCAGCAGTAGGCGCCCGCGGTGCAGACATATGGACATGACCAGCACTAGGCGCCCGCGGTGCAGACAGATGGACATGACCAGCACTAGGCGTCCGTGGTGCAGACAGATGGACATGACCAGCAGTAGGCGCCCGTGGTGCAGACAGATGGACATGACCGGCACTAGGCGTCCGTGGTGCAGACAGATGGACATGACCAGCAGTAGGCGCCCGTGGTGCAGACAGATGGACATGACCAGCAGTAGGCGCCCACGGTGCAGACAGATGGACATGACCAGCAGTAGGCGCCCGCGGTGCAGACAGATGGACATGACCAGCGCCCGTGATGCAGACAGATGGACATGGCCAGCAGTAGGCGCCCGCGATGCAGACAGATGGACATGACCAGTGCCCGCGGTGCAGAAAGATGGACATGACCAGCAGTAGGCGCCTGCGGTGCAGACAGATGGACATGGCTAGCGCCCGCGGTGCAGACAGATGGACATGACCAGCAGTAGGCGCCCGCGGTGCAGACAGATGGACATGACCAGCGCCTGCGGTGCAGACAGATGGACATGACCAGCAGTAGGCGCCCGCGGTGCAGGCAGATGGACATGGCTAGCGCCCGCGGTGCAGACAGATGGACATGACCAGCGCCCGCGGTGCAGACAGATGGACATGACCAGCAGTAGGCGCCCACGGTGCAGACAGATGGACATGGCCAGCAGTAGGCGCCCGCGGTGCAGACAGATGGACATGGCTAGCGCCCGCGGTGCAGACAGATGGACATGACCAGCGCCCGCGGTGCAGACAGATGGACATGGCCAGCGCCCACGGTGCAGACAGATGGACATGACCAGCAGTAGGCGCCCGCGGTGCAGATAGATGGACATGGCTAGCGCCCGCGGTGCAGACAGATGGACGTGACCAGCGCCCGCGGTGCAGACAGATGGACATGACCAGCGCCCGTGGTGCAGACAGATGGACATGACCAGCAGTAGGCGCCCGCGATGCAGACAGATGGACATGACCAGCAGTAGGCGCCCCGCGGTGCAGACAGATGGACATGGCCAGCAGTAGGCGCCCACGGTGCAGACAGATGGACATGACCAGCAGTAGGCGCCCGCGGTGCAGACATGGCTAGCAGTAGGCGTCAGCGGTGCAGACAGATGGACATGGCCCGTGGTGCAGACATATGGACATGGCCAGCAGTAGGGCGGAGGGGAGAGTGAAGTGCGGACCAAGCTCTCTCATGCTGACACCTGACTGTGTTGTGCCGCGATGAATGCTTCATCTCGCATTGAAATGGCCAATGATACAAATTGCACATTGGAAATAGCAACGTTAAAAATTGCATTGAAAAACAAAACAAAAGAGACAATTGAAATATTGCCATTGAAATTGCGCATTAAGCATTGCCAATGAAATTGGCATGGATAGATAGCATTGAAACTTGCATTGAACAATTGCCTTTAAAGTCGCATTTAAAAAATGCATGACCATTGAAAACGCTGCATGGGGGAAATAGCATTTGAAATAAACCACTGAAATTTGCATTGAAATGTGCGATTTGCAATTGGCATTGTAAACATATAGCATTGGAAATTGCATTGAAAATTGCGCTTTGAAAATCAGCATGGAAATTGCACTTGAAATTGCCATTGAAATATAGCCGTTGAAAGTGTGACGATGAAATTGCATTGATAATAGCCATTGAGAGATAGCGCATTGAAAGATTTGCCAGTCTGAAAATAAGCATGATGAAATTGGCATTATAAATCCCAATTGACAAGTAGAGCATTTAAAATTGCATTGACCCACTAGCGATTGACAATTGCATTGGAAAGAAAAAAAAATTATGACAAATTTGCAAGTTAACAATAGCATTGGAAATGGCCATTGAAAATCGCATTGACACTATCATTGAGATTGCGTTTGGAAATAAGACCGTTTAAAATTGCATAGTCAGTTGAAAAATTGGCAATTGAAAATCTGCAATTGAAATTGCGTTGAAGTAGCATTGAAATTGCATTGAAATAGCATTGAAATTGCATTGAAATTGCATTGAAATTGCATTGAAATTGCATTGAAATAGCATTGAAATTGCATTGAAATTGCGTTGAAATTGCATTGAAATAACATTGAAATTGCATTGAAATTGCGTTGAAATAGCATTGAAATTGCGTTGAAATTGCATTGAAATTGCGATGAAAAAGCATTGAAATTGCGTTGAAATAGCATTGAAATTGCATTAAAATAGCATTGAAATAGCATTAAATTGCATCAAAATAGCATTGAAATTGCATTGAAATAGCATTGAAATAGCATTGACATTGCATTGAAATTGCTTTGAAATTGCATTGAAATAGCAATGAAATTGCATTGAAATTGCGTAGAAATAGCATTGAAAATGCGTTGGAATTGCAGTGAAGATGGCGGGACGAGATGTGCAGACTCTGTAGAGACAGGGACGCTTGCCTGTGACGAGTGAAGACAGTGAAGATGGCGGGACAAGATGTGCAGACTCTGTAGAGACAGGGACGCTGCCTGTGACCAGTGAAGATGGCGGGACGAGATGTGCAGACTCTGTAGAGACAGGGACGCTGCCTGTGACCAGTGAAGATGGCGGGACGAGATATACAGACTCTGTAGAGACAGGGACGCTGCCTGTGACCAGTGAAGACAGTGAAGATGGCGGGACGAGATGTACAGACTCTGTAGAGACAGGGACGCTGCCTGTGACCAGTGAAGACAGTGAAGATGGCGGGACGAGATGTGCAGACTCTGTAGAGACAGGGACGCTGCCTATGACCAGTGAAGATGGCGGGACGAGATGTGCAGACTCTGTAGAGACAGGGACGCTGCCTATGACCAGTGAAGATGGCGGGACGAGATGTGCAGACTCTGTAGAGACAGGGACGCTGCCTATGACCAGTGAAGATGGCGGGACGAGATGTGCAGACTCTGTAGAGACAGGGACGCTGCCTGTGACCAGTGAAGATGGCGGGACGAGATGTACAGACTCTGTAGAGACAGGGACGCTGCCTGTGACCAGTGAAGACAGTGAAGATGGCGGGACGAGATGTACAGACTCTGTAGAGACAGGGACGCTGCCTATGACGAGTGAAGACTGTGAAGATGGCGGGACGAGATGTACAGACTCTGTAGAGACAGGGACGCTGCCTATGACGAATGAAGACAGTGAAGATGGCGGGACAAGATGTGCAGACTCTGTAGAGACAGGGACGCTGCCTGTGACCAGTGAAGATGGCGGGACGAGATGTGCTGACTCTGTAGAGACAGGGACGCTGCCTATGACCAGTGAAGATGGCGGGACGAGATGTGTAGACTCTGTAGAGACAGGGACGCTGCCTATGACGAGTGAAGAAGGCGGGACGAGATGTGCTGACTCTGTAGAGACAGGGACGCTGCCTATGACCAGTGAAGATGGCGGGACGAGATGTGTAGACTCTGTAGAGACAGGGACGCTGCCTATGACGAATGAAGACAGTGAAGATGGCGGGACGAGATGTGCTGACTCGGTAGAGACAGGGACGCTGCCTGTGACGAGTGAAGATGGCGGGACGAGATGTGCAGACTCTGTATAGACAGGGACGCTGCCTGTAACCAGTGAAGATGGCGGGACGAGATGTGCAGACTCTGTAGAGACAGGGACGCTGCCTGTGACCAGTGAAGATGGCGGGACGAGATGTGCAGACTCTGTATAGACAGGGACGCTGCCTGTGACCAGTGAAGATGGCGGGACGAGATGTGCAGACTCTGTAGAGACAGGGACGCTGCCTATGACGAGTGAAGATGGCGGGACGAGATGTGCAGACTCGGTAGAGACAGGGACGCTGCCTATGACGAGTGAAGATGGCGGGACGAGATGTGCAGACTCGGTAGAGACAGGGACGCTGCCTGTGACCAGTGAAGACAGTGAAGATGGCGGGACAAGATGTGCAGACTCTGTAGAGACAGGGACGCTGCCTGTGACCAGTGAAGATGGCGGGACGAGATGTGCAGACTCTGTAGAGACAGGGACGCTGCCTATGACCAGTGAAGACAGTGAAGATGGCGGGACGAGATGTGCAGACTCTGTAGAGACAGGGACGCTGCCTGTGACCAGTGAAGATGGCGGGACGAGATGTGCAGACTCTGTAGAGACAGGGACGCTGCCTGTGACCAGTGAAGATGGCGGGACGAGATGTGCAGACTCTGTAGAGACAGGGACGCTGCCTGTGACCAGTGAAGACAGTGAAGATGGCGGGACGAGATGTGCAGACTCTGTAGAGACAGGGACGCTGCCTGGATGAGCCAGTGAGAGATGGCGGGACGAGATGTGCAGACTCGGTAGAGCCAGGGACGCTGCCTGTGACCAGTGCCGACATCGCAGATGGCGGTACGAGATGTGCAGACTCTGTAGAGACAGGGACGCTGCCATTGACGCGTTAAGACAGTGAAGATGGCGGGACGAGATGTGCAGACTCTGTAGAGACAGGGACGCTGCCTGATGAGCGCAGTGAAGATGGCGGGACGAGATGTGCAGACTCTGTTAGAGACAGGGACGCTGCCATGTGACCAGTGAAGATGGCGGGACGAGATGTGCAGACTCTGTAGAGACAGGGACGCTGTCACTGTGACCAGTGAAGATGGCGGGACGAGATGTGCAGACTCTGTAGAGACAGGGACGCTGCCTATGGACGAGAGTGAAGATGGCGGGACGGATGTGCAGACTCTGTAGAGACAGGGACGCTGCCTGTGACCATGAAGATGGCGGGACGGATGTGCCAGACTTCGGGTAGAGGCAGGGAACGCTGTCCTGTGACCAGTGAAGATGGCGGGACGAGATGTGCAGACTCGGTCTGTAGAGACAGGGACACTGCCTATGACGGAGTGAGAGACAGTGAAGTAGGCGTGACGAGA
>JAWQFJ010009575.1:17500-37031 GCA_034096865.1 Theodoxus fluviatilis | reverse complement strand
CACCGTTCTGAACAGCCACGCTGAATGCCATATCACATCGTGAGTGTATTCCTCCGCTTGTTGTGATACACTCCATACTGGCAGCCATTTTTCCGTCAGTTCATTTTCTAAACATCGATTTCCCATGAATGTAAAACTTGTATGCGGTAAAATTCGAATCACAAGAGTGTAATATTGTGAACTCTACTAATTATAAGGACTTTGAATACAACAGCAATATTTATACTTCATTGAGCGAGTAAGGCAACCAATCCCGTCTGCATAATCTTCGATACACACAGAAACCCACTGAGTGCTTTTGCTGATGAGGAATCATTAATTTAATGTATGCTTAGAAGGATTAAACTTAGAAAAACTGCTTCTGAGCTATCCGATAATATCGAACTTCGGAATCGGACGGATTCCTACAGAAGAAACTTCCATTCGATTAACGTTCAACACAGACGGAATGTAGGTTAAATCACTTACTGACTCCATCAGTGGATACACGAATGATCGAAGTGTGGAGCTCGTCAAACAGTGTGAAGGCAGTTAGACCACAGGTTCCGGCCAGAAAGCATTTACTTGCGAGAGTATAACCATAGATTCACGAAACCAGCCCGGACCCATAGGAATCCTTTTCGCTGCGTTTATAGTAGGTCCAAAGATCGCGTGTATTACTACAGTAGTCGCCGCCTATAAAACACGCGGTTAATAAAAACAGCCGTTTTTTACACACAGTTGGTCCGGTCCGGATTTACCACTATATAACATATGTAAAATTGCGCCGGTTATTAAATATACAGGCGCCGTTTAATAAAAACACTTTCTGTTCTTTTTCTCGCTGTTCGGAGGGTCAGAGTCGATCTCTGGTTGTGAATTCTTGTCAGCAAACCGTTAGATGACAACTAAAGACGCTTCAGCGTTTGTGTGAACAGTGATTACACCCTTGTCAGCAAACCGTCAGATGTCAATTCAACACTGTCTAGTCTCGCTGGATAAGCAGTGAATCAGAAAATGGCTTTAACTTCAGCTCCAAAGAAAAGAAAAAGAACAGAAATGACACCCAAAGACAAAGTGGACTTGCTTGATCGCTACCGAGAGCTAAATTCTAAAAGTTTGAGGGAGGGTGCTGACATTTTGGGTGTGTCGGCATCATTTCTGTGCCAGACACTGAAAAAAGAAGATGAACTTAGGGCTGATATCGCAGAGGGCTCCAGTCAAGGCCAAAGGAAGCGTCGGCGCTGCGGGAAGGATAAAGAGACAGAAGATGGCTTAAAGCGGTGGTTCGACTCTATCCAAGCGCGCAACACACCTGTAAACGGCCCAATCCTGTGTCAGAAGGCGGAACAGATTGCTTCCCAGCTTGGTCGCTCCGAATTCAAAGCTACAAATGGGTGGTTTAACAGGTGGAAGAAACGCAACGGCTTGGTGAAGCGGGAAGTGCCGGTTAATAAAAACGCCGCTTATTAAAAACACTTTTGTTCGGTCCCAATGTGTTTTTAATAAGCGGCGACTACTGTATATACACAATCGCACGTGCTCAAGGCAGTTTGCAACCTTATAGACACGTTCGCGCTAAAAGTAGTTCTCAAATGATTTCCTGAAAATCTCATAGATTAGTTTTATTAGAACACCAAATTTGTGGTTATCTATCGGGATAAATAATTGGAGTGAAATAAAATCGCCTCTTTTTACTCTCAATGGTCTTCTGATCATGTTGAATTTTGATTGGTAGAATCATTGGAATGTGGATTCGAAGTCACGTGACCAACCTGTGTCAGAGATACTACATCTCTGTGTTCAGAATGACTCCTGCCAGGAAACACCGAATGTTTTGAGAACCTCTTGCAAAACATTGCATCAAAGACAGTGTGTATATGTATATGTCTTCGGTTGCATTGAATTATCTAATATCTCTTGTCCTCCTAAAGTCACAGCTGCCTCGGCTCACTCACTTCAAACATCTCCAGGACCCGACAGCCTAAATTTGACATGAATCAACAGGGTCAGCGCATTTGATAAAGCAGTAACTCGAAAAGAAGCAGGCGCTACTACTACTAGACGCCAATACAACAGCAGGCCACAACTCAAAAGGGCGCGTGTCATTCTTGAACTGCTGAATTATCGCGGGCAGGCATGACCCGCAAATTATCTAGAGACCCACTGAGAGCCACAAGCCTGTCTGCTTGAGCATGTCCTGCTACTTGTCATCATGGTGGCCTTGACACGCTGATCTCACGTGACGTCACAAGTGCTGATAGATCCGGACCATAGCTCGCCGATCTGTGACATCTGTTGCTCTGTCACGTCCCATCAACTCCAACGGAAATTTTCCACGTTTGTTTTCAGCTACGTGAACCAGACGTTTTTATGCAGATAATGGAATGTAGAAAACAGAATTGGTTCATGCGAGAGAGTGAAGACTGACGGGAGGAGATGGAGTGGGGGGTGGGGTTGGCAGGCGGGAGGAAGAACTTGGGATTCTTGAAATGATTGAGGTTCTCATCTTTGTTCGAAAGCAAAGATCTTATTGTATCGGAATGGATACCTGGAAGATTTTGGAGTATCGTCCACAATAAAAAATCAGTACAATATTGCCAATTTCCAGACAATTTCTTTTCGGTACAATGCAAGTTACTAGTTTATATAAATCTCTCTCTCTCTCTCTCTCTCTCTCTCTCTCTCTCTCTCTCTCTCTCTCTCTCTCTCTCTCTCTCTCTCTCTGTACTCTGTATATAAAAAACGACTGTTTCCGTTGAGATAAAGATGATGCATCACAAGTGCAAGTGACTTCGAGCACTTAAGTGACGGAGGGTTTAAAAGTTCGGGTGGGAAGTGGGGATGGAATTGGGGGGGGGGGGGGGGGAGAGAGAGAGAGAGAGAGAGAGAGAGAGAGAGAGAGAGAGAGAGAGAGAGAGAGAGAGAGAGAGAGAAGGATGACAAAAGAATAACAGCAGGATGGGGAAGACATTCTGTGTCATTCTGAACTCAGAGATATAGTATCTCTGACACAGGTTGGTCACGTGACTTCGGCCCCACATTCCAATGATTTTACCAATCAAAATTCAACATGATCAAAAGACCATGGAGAGTAAAAAGAGACGCTTCTATTTCACTCCAATTATTTATCCCGATAGATAAACACAAATTTGGTGTTCTAATAAAACTAATCTATGAGATTTTTAGGAAATCATTTGAGAACTACTTTTAGCGCGAACATCGTCTATAAGGTTGCAAACTGCCTTCAGCACGTGTGCTTGTGTATACACGCAATCTTTGGAACTAGTCAGTATAAACGCAGCGAAAAGGATTCCTAATAAAAAAAATAATAACCAGCCACGACAAAACCAGTGCTAAGTCGCGCGGCCCTATTTTGCGCTAAGTCTGAGAAAAGACAGGGAGGGTCAATCTGGGTGATTGTCACTTTTTGATAAAAATAGATTCTACCTAGTTCAAACTATCATGCCAGTAAAGGAAACATTTTGAAGAATTATATTTTGATGGTAAAATAAAGACTTTTGTGTTATGTATTGTTTCAAAAGCTCCCTGTAATTAGCGTTAATTGCCTCATTTTAGCCACAATAAACACACCTAAACCCTTGCAGAACCTTTCATGTTATAATACCGTTATAAAGGCAGCTCTCTCGGCGTTCCCGCTCTGTGGATGTCGAAGAAAGATTAGGTCAGCTATTTTTGGAAACGGATTTGAAATACCGTTGCTAAGGTGTTTAATGTCTGAAGAGGGTAAATCTTTTGAGACCGTTTTTTCAAAATGACCGCTGCTTCAGTACCCAACTTGAAATGCCTGTAACTCCTGTTCTAATTAACTTACACTGTTCATTCTTATATCAAAACAAACAGAAATGAATGCAGAATTCAAAAGTATTAAAACCCTATTTTGTCCAAAAAATGACTTAGCACTGGGTTTTTTCGTGGCTGGTCACCTATGGCTCCGGGCTGGTTTAGTGAATCTATGGTTATACTCTCGCAAGTAAATGCTTTCTGGCCGGAACCTGTGGTCTAACTGCCTTCACACTGTTTGACGAGCTGCTGAGTCCACACTTCGATCATTCGTGTATCGACTGGGCCCGTATTCACAACGGCGATTTATCGGCGATTTATTTTAACTCCGATTTATCTCTAAACTCAGACGATTCCAACTGCCTGTTCCGCTCTCCCTTGGCTGAAAACCAGTATATATAGTAAAGCGCAACCTAGGATCCTCTGACGAGCGTACCTTATCTAACCGATCAAGATAACGCGGGGCTAGGGGATAAATCGAGTGTTGAAAAGATAAATCACCGTTGTGAATACGGGCCGGGCCTCTTGTCCAATATTTAAACCTTCATCACTGGATTTTAGAACAAATTTTCGATCACCGTTCAAGAACCAGCACAGGTACACCTGTCACTCTTGCATTTGGGAGAAGCTATCAGAGTAAGACACCTGTGAAATCGCATTACCGTTGAGTCTGAAGGTCTTTATACTGCAGCCTTCCACCCACTGAGTCACAGGTACACGAGTTTACTCTTGTATAGGAAGAAGCGATGTGCACTACACACCTTACCTAAAGGATGCAATACTTAAATCTTCGTATCTTCGAATGCCGCATCCACTAGCCGCAAGCGACGTCAGGTCAAGCACGCTACCCTTCGGCCAAAGAGCCTCATTTCAACCTACCTTCATGGTGTCGAAGGGATGTCCCACCAACAGACCAACCACGCCTGCAGAAAATCAACAGACACAAAGTTCATTTCCTGTGCAGAGGTGAGAAAATAACTGCCGGGTCTTGACTGAGGCTAGAGGAACCTGAACCCCAAAAGACCTTGATAACAGAAGCCAATTAAAGTTTTCACCTATTGCTCATCACAGAGAATAAAACTAAAAGAGTATGTAAGTCAACTCGGCAAGTTTTCTCGCAAACATGTTTCATGGATAGAAAACAATGCTTGTACCTCTCTTTTTTCGCTCCTTCTTTTCCTCCTTTCTTACTTCCTTCGCTTTTCCCCCTTTTCCTTCGTCGTCGTCGCCGTCGTCGTCGGTAACTCGCTGAAACTCCATAAAGACAGCTTTCGGCTGAACATCAGGAAGAACTTCTTCTCACAGCGCATCATCAAAACCTGGAATAGCCTACCAGATGCAGTTGTCACAGCTGCCTCAGTCCATGACTTATAAGTTGCACTCGACGAACACTGGAAAGATCTGCCCACCCTCTACGCACCGGAATGCCAAAATATGCAATAGACTTGATCCAGTAGGCCTAGCTAGCCCGCCACGCAATGCAGCAAAACTATTTTATCACATGGAACGTCGAACAGGCCTTGCAAAAGGCCTCAAACGTCGTAAAAGTCAAGTCAAGTCAAGTCTGTTGCTGAGACTATATTGACTACACACACACACACACACACACACACACACACACACACACACACACACACACACACACACACACACACACACACACACACACACACACACACAGACAGACGGACGGACGGATACAAAGACACAAAGAGAGCGAGAGAGAGAGAGAGAGAGAGAGAGAGAGAGAGAGAGAGGGGGGGGGGGAGGGGGGGGGGGGGGGGGGGGGGGGGGGCAAGACCAACAGACGGACGGAGAGAATGACACAGACGCACAGAGATATGCATAGCCACAAACTAATCGATGTAGAGACGGAAAATCAGGTGGGGAGAAAATGGGGAGATCGAGGGAGAAGGGGAGGAAACGATGCACCATTCAAATACTTGTCCACACACGTGATTCAGGCAGTTAAGCCTTACTATAAATATTTACACTAGGGGAACCGGACTGCTCTGAGTGTTGGAGCTCACAGTTATAGCTACTGAATGCAAACTCGGACTCACCACCAACAGATCCGGCGATGAAATCGTGCAATGGGTGAGCTCCAAAAGTGGATTCTGTTGAGAGTTTCTCGCTGGACTTGTCCTCGTCCTCCATCGTAGCTCAGGCAGAACAGAGGTGGTCTGCACCGGTGAAGCAGCCAACGGACTAAGCCGACCCTGTGACAGTACGTGGAGCGAGCACGCCTCGAACTTTGAACCCTGGTTACCGTGGCGTCAGTTAGGATTCGCGTACTCCTGCAACGCGATGGGCGGCGCTGGTGAAATGGCCGTCAACAGCGGCATCTTCCAGGCGGTCATTCGCTGAGTAGCGTGCTCGACGTCTCTGACTTGTGAGCATGTTTCTGGGGACTGGTGTGTATGTGTGTGTGAATGCGTGTGAATTATAATACCCCCACGATTGAGTTCCCCTTGCACACCCCCCCCCCCCCCCCAAGCTAGATCTCCCTCTCTATCGAAACAGGTTCCTTAACGTGCTTCCGAAGTACCCTGGCTTCCCAAAGCTAATTCTTACCGTTACCCCTTCCTCCCACCCACCCCCTGCCCACATCACCCTTCTCTGTTCTATTTGGGCCACCGTCTGTCATCTGAGTAGTGCGAGCGTTCATGCGTGTCTGTAGGTCGTTTAAAAGACCGAGCGAGCCAAAAGTGTCACTATTGAACGACCTTTTGCCTAATCATTACATTGAACGCCAACCAATATGGCTTCCGTAATGCCTTCTACTCGTCGCGGAGTTTTGATGTTGACGCTCCTTGACCAGCAGCTGCAGACTGGTCGTTCGTGAGGAGGCTGATAAGATATATTATGCTGCAGCTGCGCATCAAGGCCGGGCACCGCTCGTATAGAAAATTATGTCAAAACGACAGTGCTGACTTGGTGTAAGCAAGAATATTTCGATGCTCACTTCAAGGGAGGTTACACAACAAACTAAGGGCTAATGTAAGATATAAGAGTTGCTTCCCTTGAAATTGTTTCGCCATCTGTCGTGGAAATGTTTGCTCGCATCTTGCCTGGTAATTATTTCAGAGCAGTTATTCTTATTAAAAAAGAGTACAATATGAGCCTAACTTCTTGTAACGTCTCGCATAGGCTGGGTAATAATCACAGGTACAAATGTGGGATATTGCGCACGTTCAAGAGTTGAACGCCATGGAGCGCTAGGTCTCTTGAACGACCTAACCTTTACGCGTACATGTACGCAACTTTTTCCTCCCTCCTGCTAGTTTGCTTTCCTCTCTCTCTCTCTCTCTCTCTCTCTCTCTCTCTCTCTCTCTCTCTCTCTCTCTCTCTCTCTCAGGCACCTATTGGAGAGAGCAGATCTGTACAATGCAGACACGATTGAAGCCTTAGACAAAGTCAACAGACTGTTGTCTGAGGCATCACAAGCCAGTCGCTACGCTTCTGCTTCTCCATCTCCACATTCCGATTCTAGGAGTCCTACAGATGACTGCAGTCGCCTGCTCCCAGTGACCCAGGATGCCACCATACAACCTCCCAAATTGTTGTCCTCCACACACCCCTCATCTCCCCCTCGCCTGCCCCCTGTGACTCACCTCGCTGTAGAAGCGGAAACCCAACACCAGAACTCCCCCCTACGGCCTCCCAATGACAATTTCCTATCCCCTCCCCTCCCCCTTCCACTCCCCAATGTACAGTCTGAAGCATTCTGTCAGGCGTCCACTCCACCACATTGCCCGCCTCCCCCGCAGACTAGAGATAAGCCCCCTCCTGCAACTGATGACAGCTGCCTGACCTGTACGACCCACCCTGCCCCTTCCAACACTCCCTCACAGCCTGAAGAGGAAGCTCTCATCACTTCATCCCTTTCTCCACTTCCCTCTCAGCCCGAGTCCCATGATTTCAGCCATGCAAGAACGGAAAACAACTCAACACTACCGACTGGAGGCTCTTCGCATTTCAAAGAGGGGCTTCTACAAATTAGTCCCCAGACCGTCCTGCCTCCAATTGCGTTCAGTGATGGAGCCACTGGCATCATCCCCACTACCTCCCACGCAAACAGTGCCAGTTGTCAGATACCCTCTGCCCTCCAAAGTGACTTGACTGTGTGTGACTCCGCAAATGGGGACACTGGCAACACCCTCTCAACCTCAGACACAGACAACGCCAGGTGTGAAGTGCTGTCTGTACTCCCAAGTGACGTAAATGTGCTTGACTCAGCAAATGCCCTGCAACTTCTGCATGCTGACATATTAGACACAAAAACGCAGCTCACAAACAGATTCAAAACCCACAGCACTGATGTTGTCATGTCCATACACGACATACTCTCACGCCTGGAAAAAATACAACAAGACATCACATCACTCCAAACCACTGTGCGATGTCTTGCAGACAAACAAAAATCCTCCAGACAAACACAGGGATGTCTCTGCAAATGCCAACAAACATCCTCTCAGCCACTGCCTGACTCAAACACAAAAATGAACACAGGAAACAACTCAGCAATGCAACGAACAGACACTGCCTCAAATGACTATACACCAGCAAACAAATCCACCACAGCACCTCCCTCTACACTGCTACACAACAGGTTCTCTCACGAGGATGAGGTTTCATCTCCCCTCCACAATGCAGCAGCAAACTTCACCGGCACCACTTCCAGCAACAAAATCACGGCTGAACCTCATGGATGGTCTCGGCCAAACTCTGGAGGAAAGCTCATCCCCATCAATGCAGAACACCTGATTCTAGGATGCTCTCTCCTTCGCTCACTGAGACGTAGGAAGTTGTGTCCCCGAGGTTCTGTACACATTAGGTCAATGCAGAACTACAAAGTAGCTGACCTCACCAAAACCCTCAAAACCACAACCACCACGCACCTGACTACAAAATCTGTTTCATTTCTTGTTAGCGGAAACGAAACTCACAATGCAACCCAGACACAACAGGAATATGACACACTCACCTCAGTGGCATCAAACATCTTTCCCGAAGCGAAAATCCGCTTCATTGCCCTGCCATTTCACAAGCATTCTGCTGACCACTTTAACAGATGCAATGCAGCCATGGAGCACGTGGCAAAGAAAAGGCAAAATGTGCACTATGTCACCATTTGCTCCAGCAACAACACAAGCTACACAACTGATGGCAAACAACTTACTACTGACAGCAATGTCAGGCTTGCCAAAGTCATCAAAACATTTCTACAACTCTCCTCTCCAACAACGAAACCACCACAACCTGAAGCACGGGAACATACCACTCAAAAACTCTCAGCTCTCCTGCCAACACCAACCTTCCCACCAGTTCAAACGCACACAACAGAACAGCGCAGACGGACTCTTCTTCCAACACCGAAATCGCACCCACCAACAGAAATCCCTTCACTCCATGCACTTCCTCTCAATACAACATCCATGACAAACCAGAATCCAGTAAACTACAGACACGTACACACCACTCCTCATGATAGAGCAAATGTCCCTCCCACAAGGGAAGTTTCACACGGAAATTCACTGTCCCTCAGATCTGCACACCCTCCTCCCCCCAGATCTGCATATCCGCCTCCCAACCAAATCTGCACACCAGCCTACCCCCAGATCTGCACATCAGCCTACCCCCAGATCTGCACACCACCCTCCCCCCAGATCTGCACACCAGCCTACCCTCAGATCTGCACATCAGCCTTCCCCCAGATCTGCACATCATCCTCTTCCCAGATCTGCACATCAGCCTCCCCCCAGATCTCTGCATCTGCACCAGACTCAAGAAAATAGAACCTCCACAGACCACCATGCTTTTCCTCAAACCTTCACTAAGGCTCACCATGGTGACATTCCTTATTCAATGTTCCCACCTGAAATGGCACCTTTTGGAAACAATGTTTTCCTTTCACCCTATGAATATGCATTACCACATTTTTCATATTTCAGATCACTTCCACCCTTGCCTCATATAAACTGGAGGCATCCCTACACTCATCCAGCATATATGATGTCTTAATGTCAAATTCTCGTCCACACGTCCCCAAACCTAGAGGTTTCTTTCGTCTCCTTGACTGACCAGCTCCATTGTCTTTATACGACTTGCAGTTTGATAAAATCTTGAATGGTCATTGTAAATGATCCTTGTATACCCTTTTATAGGATCATTTATACAGAATTGTTGATATCGGGTCTGATATTAGCAAAACGTTATTGTTTTATATACACATATTAACATTGCATTATCATTATTATTCATACTGTTTGTATTCGTATTCATTACTGTGTCTATTTGGCCTTTTCTATTTGCATATCGACTATCTGTTTATATCTATATACTTACTCGCTTTCATTGATGTGATTATTTTCTGTACGTTTCTTGTATTTTTCCTGCCTTTCATAATGCAGTCTGGTATATCACTAGGCCACCTAAACGTGTATCATCTTCAGAACAAAGTCACAGACATATGTGCTCTCTTACACCAGTATGATTGCTATGTTTTTGGTCTATCAGAAACAAGACTCAAACACTACATCCCTGACACAGCAGTAGAAATTAATGGATATAACATCATCCGAAAAGACGCTAAAAGCGAAGGCCAAACTGGTGTAGCAGTATACATTCACCATTCCATTCATGGGAATATTTCTCGCCGTTCGGATCTTGAATCTTCACAGATAGAGTGTTTATGGCTAGAAATGAAGCCTCCAAAAGAATCTTCAATCCTTATCGGCTATCTCTACAGAAACCCTGCTTCCACCTCCACATGGTGTGAAGATTTCAGTGCAATGATGGACACAGTAACCCAATCCAACAAACAATTATCATAATGGGAGATTTCAACATCGATTTATTCAAACCCCAGCATACATGGAAATCTACCATCTCGTTATTCGGACTCAAACAACTGGTTGACATAGCCACAAGAGTGACCCATGACTCATCCACTCTTATAGACCATATATACACAAACACTGAAAATCTCTTGACAAGTATACAGGTACCTAAATTAGGTATAAGTGATCACTTTCCCACACTATGCTCCCTCTCCTGTAAAGTCAAAAGAAGTCCAAAGAGAACGCACACTACTATTCACTATCGATCCTTTAAACATTTTGATGCTGATTCATTCCTTGACAATTTAAAACAAATGCCATTTCATGATGTCCTCAACTATTCTGACCCTGACATGGCCCTTCATTTCTGGTATGACCTATTTCTCCAAACTGTAGAAAGACATGCTCCTATGAAACAGAAGAGAGTCAAGCATTTAAAACTCCCACCTTGGCTTACCAACGAAATCATGCAGGCTATGAAAACGAGAGATAGACTTAAAAAAGACAATGATATCCCGGCTTACAAGAAGCAAAGAAACCGTGTCAAGACTCTGGTTCGAAATGCAAAAAAAAATATTTTCAAAGGCTAATTGAAAACGGCAATGACACATCAATGTTATGGCGCGGAATTAATACCTTCATACGAACTTCCAAAACAGTCTGCAACATACCTCCAACTATTAATACTGAACAATTCAACGAACACTTCACGACAATAGCTGATAAAATCCATGCAAAATCGACTAAACACACTCCCGGTCTATCAAGGGATATTGTTCAACGTATTGAGGATTTCTGTAATGAAAGACTTCCTCATGATGCTGCATTCCATATTCCTACTGTCACCTCAC
The DNA here is from genome assembly GCA_034096865.1 of Theodoxus fluviatilis. NCBI lineage: Eukaryota > Metazoa > Mollusca > Gastropoda > Cycloneritida > Neritidae > Theodoxus > Theodoxus fluviatilis. Next base: position 25,555 of record JAWQFJ010009575.1, on the reverse strand, counting down.
ATGAGGTGATGCAATACATCTTTCAACTTTCAAGCAAACGATCCACGGACCTTGATGGCATCAGTTCTCATTTACTAAAAATTTCGCTCCCCGCCATACTGCCTTCATTGACACACATTTATAACTTGTGTATAAGAAACAGTATCTTCCCGTCTCGTCTTCAGCAGGCCAAGGTCATTCCATTGCCTAAATCTAAGACTGCTTCAGTACCCGATGATTACCGTCCCATCTTAATTTTGCCTCTTATCTCCAAACCACTAGAAAGACACGTTCACAAACATCTTTTCTCGTATCTTGACCAATTTGACTTATTATATCAATTGCAATCCGGCTTTCGCTCCCATCACTCCTGCCAAACTGCTTTATCCTTCCTGGTGAATGACTGGCTATCAGCCATAAACAACCGTGAACTGTCTGGTACCATTTTCTTGGACTTGAAAAAGGCATTTGACCTAGTTGACCACGAAATTCTCCTTGATAAACTCTCGATGTACTTGAAAAATCCAACATCAGTCTCCTTCTTCCGATCATACTTGACGCATAGAAGCCAATGTGTCTATGTCAACGGGTCGTATTCCTCGAGACGATTGGTAAAGTCAGGGGTTCCACAAGGCTCAATTTTAGGTCCATTGCTCTTTAGCTTGTATATCAATGATCTACCATTGAGTATATCAAATGAAAGTATCAAATGCACTATGTTTGCAGATGACACCATTATCAGCGTAAGTGACAGAAGCATAAATTCCATCCAATGCACCCTGAACGTTACCCTTGATGATTTACAAAAATGGTGTTCATCAAATAGAATGGTCATAAACCCCTCAAAAACCAAGTGCATGATCCTAACTACAAGACAAAAACGTCAACGACAATCCCTAACCATCAACCTTATGCTAGAAAATGAAATCATTGAGCAAGTTTCTGAACACAGAGTGCTAGGCATAATTGTTGATGAACAACTAACTTGGGAACAACATGTCAATTCCTTATGCAAAACTATTGCTAAGAACATTTTCCTTCTCTCCAAACTGAGGCATTTTGTCACCACCAATGCATGCATAATGTTTTTTCACGCACACATAAACGTTCCCATATTAATTTTGCATCTGTAGTATGGGATGGCTCTATGGCAGTGCACTTGAACAAGATTAAATCACTGTACAGACGAGCTGCCAAGGTTACCATTTCCGACTCAACATTGTCTACGGATGAAAAGATAAAAAATCTTGGCTTACTACCCTTCCAAAAACACCTCGTCCTCAATAAATGCATCCTTATGCACAAAATTGCTCATTCACAAGCACCAAAGTATCTTACTGATCTCTTCATTCGTCCCCAAACAAGCCATTCACTATCTCGCAACACTTTCATTCTACCACAACCTAGAATAGACATTTTCAAAGGCAGTATTACATATTCAGGTGTTATGATATGGAATACACTTCCATTGCACCTTAGGAACAATACTTCCTTGACGTCTTTTAAAGCATCCATACGTGATTATCTATTCAGATGATCTCACTTCTGTCGCCTGTACATATGACACGTATTGCTTGATCTTAAAGACTCACTGAGCTGACAGCTGTCAAAGACATGTACTAAAATCTTTGTCATTGTTGATCATATTCTTCATATATCTTACCAATTGTTGTACATGGATTAGCTACTGTGTATTTTGTGTCTTAATTATCAATGTTTTCATTTCTTTATGAGCAAGGACAATTTGTAAGAAAGGCAGAAATGCCTAAAATTTCATCCTTGATAAATAAAGAATCAATCTCTCTCTCTCTCTCTCTCTCTCTCTCTCTCTCTCTCTCTCTCTCTCTCTCTCTCAAATAGAATGGTTATAAACCCCTCAACAACCAAGTGCATGATCCTAACTACAAGACAAAAACGTCAACGACAACCCTTAACCATCAACCTTATGCTAGAAATTGAAATCAATGAGCAAGTCAAAGAACACAGAGTGCTAGGCATAATTGTTGATGAACAACTAACTTGGGAACAACATGTCAATTCCTTATGCAAAACTATTGCTAAGAACATTTTCCTGCTCTCTAAACTGAGGCATTTTGTCAACACCGATGCATGCACAATGTTTTTTCACGCACACATAAATTCCCATATTAATTTTGCATCTGTTGTATGGGATGGCTCCATGGCAGTGCACTTGAACAAGATTAAATCACTGTACAGACGAGCTGCCAAGCTTATTATTTCCGACTCAACATTGTCTACGGATGAAAAGATCAGAAATCTTGGCTTACTACCCTTCCAAAAACACCTCGTCCTCAATAAATGCATCCTTATGCACAAAATTGCTCATTCACGAGCACCGAAGTATCTTACTGATCTCTTCATTCGTCCCCAAACAAGCCATTCACTATCTCGCAACACTTTCATTCTACCACAACCTAGAGTAGACATTTTCAAAGGCAGTATTACATATTCAGGTGTTATGATATGGAATACACTCCCATTGCACCTAAGGAACAATACTTCCATGAAGTCTTTTAAAGCATCCATACGTGATTATCTATTCAGATGATCTCACTGCTGTCGCCTGTACATATGACACGTATTTGCTTGAACTTGAAGACTCACTGAGCTGACAGTTGTCAAAGGCATCTACTAAAATCTTTGTCATTGTTGATCATATTCTTCATATACCTTACCAACTGTTGTACATAGATTAGCTACTGGGTACTTTTTCTTATCTATCCATGTTTTCATGTCTTTATGAGCAAGGACAATTTGTAAGATAGGCAGAAATGCCTAAAATTTCATTCTTCATGAATAAAGAATCAATAAAAAAGAATCTCTCTCTCTCTCTCTCTCTCTCTCTCTCTCTCTCTCTCTCTCTCTCTCTCCCTCTCTCTCTGTCTCTCTCTCTCTCTCTCTGTCTCTCTCTTCTCTCTCTCTCTCTCTCTCTCTCTCTCTCTCTCTCGTGCTTGTGTGTGTGTGTGCGTGCGTGCGTGCGTGCGTGCATGCGTGTGTGTGTGTGCGTGCGTGCATTGGTGTGTGTGTGTGTGTGCGTGCGTGCGTGCATTTGTGTGCGTGCGAGCGCGCGTGTGTGTTTATTTTTTTTAAGGTCGTGACACAAAGAGTGGAAGGCGCTCAGTACTTGCGATATCTTGGAAGATCAACGCGTGGTCCAAAGGCAAAGCAAGACTGTCTCTCCGAATGGACAGATCGAGTGTGTCGCCCTTCACGCTGTCAGCCCAACAACGCAGCCACAACTCTTCTGCAGGTGACAATCCTGTGCCCGAGCTAGGAAACGCCTGATAGACCATAGTTCGAGAAAGAGTATCAGAGCGATGAGTCAAGGTAATAGCAAGTAATGCGGAAACAGGAGCTCATTAACCGTACAAGATTGGTTGGTGGTACACTTGCCGCGGATTCACCAACATTCACTACGTGATTCTGTACGCGATGACGTGATATCACGTGGTTTTTGTTTTCATGATGACGCTTTACATCTCGTGTTCTGAAAATGTTTGCGTTCACCCGAACTACTAGAGAGCGTTCATAAGCACTGAAAAGCAGCAAATGCAAGAACTGAGGACAAATATTGTTTGAATATATATATGTGACGCCCATGAATCTCCTTGTTTACAGTAATGAACCGATGTAATCATTCTGCAGAGAATTTAGTGGGACGGATGGGACGGATGGGATGGATGGATGGATGAATGGATGGGATGAATGGGATGGATGGATGGGATGGATGAATGGATGGATGGATGGATGGATGGTTGAGTTTTACGGCCTATCAGACTTTGTATGCACGAAAATCATTAGAATCGAGTAAATGTAAATCAAGTCACAATGTCCCTATTTATTCGCTTCTTACGAATCGCGTAGGGAGACGCGGTGGGTCTATTCTTACCCCAACCCACAGAGGGTTAAAGGACACGTAGATCCTTACGAAGGAATCATTCGGTAACTAGTACTCCAACGTTTGCGTTCAGGTCCGGGATGCTGCTTAGGGGGGTGGGAGGTGCGTGCGTGCGTGAGTTGTTTGCGTGCGTGCGTGCGTTGTGTGCGTGCGTTGTGTGCATGATTCGTGGAAGTTGTGTGCGTGCGTTGTGTGCGTGGTGTGCGTGAGTTGTTTGCGTGCGTGCGTGCGTGCGTGCGTTGTGTGCGTGCGTTGTGTGCATGATTCGTGGAAGTTGTGTGCGTGCGTTGTGTGCGTTATGTGCGTGCGTTGCGTGCGTGCGTTGCGTGCGTGCGTTGCGTGCGTGCGTTGCGTGCGTGCGTTGTGTGCGTGCGTTGTGTGCGTGCGTTGTGTGCGTACGTTGTGTGCGTACATTGTGTGCGTACGTTGTGTGCATTGTGTGCGTGCGTTGTGTGCGTGCGTTGTGTGCGTGCGTTGTGTGCGTGCGTTGTGTGCGTGCGTTATGTACGTTGTGTGCGTGCGTTGTGTGCGTGCGTTGTGTGCATTGTGTGCGTTGTGTGCGTTGTGTGCGTTGTGTGCGTTGTGTGCGATGTGTGCGTGCGTTGTGTGCGTGCGTTGTGCGCGTGCGTTGTGTGCGTTGTGTGCGTGCGTTGTGTGCGTGCGTTGTGTGCGTTGTGTGCGTGCGTTGTGTGCGTTGTGCACGTGCGTTGTGTGCGTGGTGTGCATGCGTTGTCTGCGTGATGTGCGTGGTGTGCGTTGTGTGCGTGCGTTGTGTGCGTGGTGTGCATGCGTTGTCTGTGTGATGTGCGTGGTGTGCGTTGTGTGCGCGGTGTGCGTGCGTTGTCTGCGTGATGTGCGTGGTGTGCGTTGTGTGCGTTGTGCACGTGCGTTGTGTGCGCGGTGTGCGTGCGTTGTCTGCGTGATGTGCGTGGTGTGCGTTGTGTGCGTTGTGCACGTGCGTTGTGTGCGTGGTGTGCATGCGTTGTCTGCGTGATGTGCGTGGTGTGCGTTGTGTGCGTGGTGTGCATGCGTTGTCTGCGTGATGTGCGTGGTGTGCGTTGTGGCGTGCGTTGTGTGCATGAGCTGCGTGCGTTGCGTGCGTGCGTGGTGTGCGTTGTGTGAGTGCGTTGCGTGCGTGAGTTGCGAGAGTTGCGTGCGTGCGTTGCGTGCGTGGTGTGCGTTGTGTAAGTGCGTTATGTGCGTGAGTTGCGTGCGTTGTGTGCGTGGTGTGCGTGCGTGGTGTGCGTGCGTTGTGTGCGTGGTGTGCGTTGCGTGCGTGCTTTGCGTGCGTGGTGTACGTTGTGTGCGTGCGTTGTGTGCGTGGTGTGCGTGCGTTGTGTGCGTGGTGTGCGAGCGTGGTGTGCGTGGTGTGCGAGCGTGGTGTGCGTGCATTGTGTGCGTTGAGTGCGTGCATGGTGTGCATTGCGTGCCTGGCGTTCGTGCGTTGCATGTGCGAGTTGTGTGCGTGCGTTGCGTGCATGCGTTGCGCGCGTGCGTTGCGTGCATGCGTTGCGCGCATTGCGTGCTGTGCGTGGGTGGCGTGCTGTGCGCGGGTGGCGTGCTGTGCGTGGGTGGCGTGCTGTGGCGTGGCGTGCTGTGGCGTGGCGTGGCGTGCTGTGGAGTGGCGTGCTGTGGCGTGGTGTGGCGTGCTGTGGCGTGGCGTGGCGTGCTGTGGCGGTGGTGGCGTGCTGTGCGGTGGTGGCGTGCTGCGAGTGGGTGGCGTGCTGTGCGCGGGTGGCGTGCTGTGGCGTGGCGTGCTGTGGCGTGGCGTGCTGTGGAGTGGCGTGCTGTGGCGTGGCGTGGCGTGGCGTGGCGTGCTGTGGCGGTGGTGGCGTGCTGTGCGTGGGTGGCGTGGCGTGGCGTGGCGTGCTATGCTGTGGCGTGCTGTGCCAGAGAGAGAGAGAGAGAGAGAGAGAGAGAGAGAGAGAGAGAGAGAGAGAGAGAGAGAGAGAATTTTCATGCACGAAGAAATCATGCATTCATCAATTTACGAAAGACTTTTTGCGTCGAGTTGCATCGAATTATTTGTCTCGGCTTCCACTTATCTTGCAAATGCATGACATTTTCTTGTGCGGCATTTCAGTTGTTATGGCTGCCAGTAGTTCAGTTTAATGCTGAATAAAGACACAGATACTTCACTCGAAAGTTCGTACGTGTGGACGATCACATGAGAGCAAATCTACACGTTCATAAAAATGAGCCTCGCTCGAGCGTGAACCGTCTTCGAATTTTTCCGATACTGTAAGAGCGAGGACAAAAAAGGAATTAAAATTTATTTAAACCTCTACCCCACCCTCCTACTAGTTTTATCCCAGCCCACTCCACCCCCCGACCTATTCATTTCCCGTTTACTTCCCCAACCACCACCTTACGCCATCTCAATCCCAGTCCCACCCAACCACATTTCTGCAAAATTCTCATCTTGATGTAGGGTACCTGGCTGCATGCCACTCTGCTTTGGAGTGGTAGCTCGGCTAAAATCACGTTTTTCTCGGTTGGAGGGATTCCTTATAAAAGGACATTCAACTTGGAGAGGGCAAATATTTAAGAGATTTTCCTCAGTCTAATGACTTCCCAAAATTGCGATTATAGCCGATAAGAACTGATCCGCGGTCGCTCAGTGGATGCGAGAATGCAACTTAGCTGCACTGCTCTACAAGCGGGCAGACGAAATTCTAGTCGTGTGGGTCGTCCATAGTCAGAGCAACAGCAACGAAGTAAACGCAGACAAGGTTAAGTTAAGAATTTATTAGGGGAAAAAAGGGTTACTTCTGAAAAAGAATTTGATGGAACTAGAGCATCGCTAAATGAAACAAAGAAAGGGGAACTAAAATGAAAAAGCATAATGAGTCGGTAGATCCAAGACCGCTACGAAAGCGGAAGATAAGAACGCTTGCATGTAGAGTGCGCTGAACACTACAGCTACCGATGCAGAGCTGGTTTAGTGCACACATGCCGTGCGAAGCTTCTGAAGATCGATACCGATATAAAAACTACACGTAGAAAGCAAAATCAGGTCGGGGAAAAACTCAGCCAAGAGACAAAATCGATTCAAACGTTTTCAAAAATTTTCACAACCGACAAAAATATTGGTTTAAAATTTTAACATTAAAAGGCATTACTGAGAAAATTTTAAGTAATAATGCACATCAGCAAATCAGGAAAAAAGCATAAATTCGCATTTGGGAGTGAAACGTTTGCTCAGGACACGAATGAAGTCACTGGGCCGGCAAAAGAAACCCAAAATCTAAAACGATGACATGCAAGAAGGACATATGAACTCCTCTATTTACATGTGTGGGAAGACTTTTTCCGTGTGAAGGTATCGGAACTGCAACTCACTGACAGCGTTTCCATCATGGATCATGGAAGAATCGGCAGCCATTTCAAAAGTTGCCGTACAGGAACGACCCTGCATGGGGACAAGCCATACAGTACAGGAACGACCCTGCATGGGAATAAGCCATACAGTACAGGAACGACCCTGCATGGGGACAAGCCATACCGTACAGGAACGACCCTGCATGTGGACAAGCCATACAGTACAGGAACGACCCTGCATGGGGACAAGCCATACCGTACAGGAACGACCCTGCATGGGGACAAGCCATACAGTACAGGAACGACCCTGCATGGGAACAAGCCATACAGTACAGGAACGACCCTGCATGGGGACAAGCCATACCGTACAGGAACGACCCTGCATGGGAACAAGCCATACAGTAATGCCGGCGACTGTCAAAGCTGAAGGAGCGCACACCTGTAACATGCATTTTCTACGTGGACTCATGAAATGAATACAAATGGCGTCAACGAAATTTCGAAGATGAAAATCTCGCAGTGGCAAGCTTTGCATAAATAAATACAAAATTTTCGTGAAAGAAGACAAACTGTCCCTACTTTTGGTTATCTAAAATTTTGTTTCGGGCACTAACGTAGTCGTTAGAAATGCACAATGTAGCAAAGAAGTCATGCTATCATGCAGCGGACACATCAAAAGAATTGAAAGTCTAGTACAAACAGCAACCAATCATAGAAATATCCCGAGTCTTAGAACACACTGCTCAGAAACTGGTACAAAAAGATCAGTGCGACAATGCAAACTTAATTATTATTTTGAAATGAGAGGTAAACAATTTTAGTAATTTGCCTCAAAC
>JAWQFJ010009575.1:0-7500 GCA_034096865.1 Theodoxus fluviatilis | reverse complement strand
TCTTTCCCTCGCTGTTCGCCTTATGAGAATATTGTAGAGAATCGGTGTTTCTATTCTTTCCCCAACCCACAGATGATAACATTACAGTTTCTGAAGTAGAAGAATTTATTAAATGTTTTAAAAAGCAAATATGGTTGAGAAAGGAGACATCGTCAGCTGACAAGGTAAAATGCGATCACGTGGAAAACCATTTACAAATCCTCGTAGACGATCATTACACATTAAAATGTTGCATCATTTTATAAAACAGCGGAGAAGGGGTGATACGAAGGTACGCAAGCACGGGGTATGCTTTATCGATTGCAGAAATGTACAACATTCAGTCGATACATGGTTGTGATTTTACAAAAACTACAACGTCAACACTAGGGCAATAATCCAGCGCTACATGCACGCTTACATCTACGGGAAATTCGTTGTTGACCAACTTACATGTCTCACTCTGAAAAAGATTTCTACGGTTACACATAGAAACTACGGACTAGAGATGATCTACACAGAAATCATACTTACACATTAGCTCCTAAGTATTTGAGCACGTTTTTAATTACAAGGTGGAGAGAACATATCAATTAGCAAATAGTAAAACTTTCAAGAACAGCGTACATTGAAGTTTTCGTTTGTGTTCAGCTCAAAACTTTTTACACTACATATTTCAGTATCTTGACGTAAGATATCTACATATCCAGTATCATTTGAATGCTTGCCAACGATACACCCCCTCCATCAGGTAAAAGGAAAACTGTTTACTCTTGTATTCAAATCTTATCTCCTCAGATTTTTTATAATGCAGCGATTTAATCAGTTCACTCAGGAGCCACCAATTAGACATTTGACTTATCTACAGAGTAACAAGTTTAATTTGGACAGTGGAGTGGGAAAAGGGGATTTCCCAAAGGCTTGAAATCATTTGGGGAACTTCTCCGTTCGTTTGAAAAACAATTTTTGTTTTAAAAGAAAATATGGGAAAATAAAATAAGGAAAAGGGGGGGGGGGGGGGGGGGGGGCGAGGGATGATTAAAAATGTAAAGCGAATGGTGAAGAAATCAAGGGCGTGGAAATCGCACACTCAGACCAACGAGGTTTACGACTCCATTAAATTTCTGTTCTCGTTATGTATGCAGGGAGGGGGAGGGGGAGGGGGAGGGGGAGGGGGGAAGGGAGGGGGAGGGAGGGGGAGGGAGAGGGAGGGGGAGGGAGAGGGGGAGGGGGAGGGAGTAGACGGGGCACAGCCAAGCACGAAAGGAAACCGGAGGGCGCCAATGTCTAAAGAGAACAATCAGAGCGGACCTCTTCGCCGTCGCTGGCCCAGTCCATCCTGCAGTCCTCTGAAGTCTGAGGAATCTCCAGGAATCCATCCAGGTCCAAGACTTTCATCTTGGGGAAGGCCATCAGGAATTCGGACAGCTCCCACAGGGAGTGCTGCTGCCTCATCGGAAGAGGTGACCCCGCAGTAGTGCGCAGGCGCAGACGCTTCAGCGCGCTGAGCTTCTCCTTCCGCTGCGTTAAGGCCACCACGAGGTCAGGCCTCCCTCGCATGGCTTCCTGGTCCACGATGAGGTCGAGGGAGTGAGGTCTGGCTCCGCTGTCAATAAAGGCGAAGAAGCTGTCCCAGGCTTCCACAGTGCTCAGGCGGCAGATCATGCACAGAGTGATGATTTCGCTTTTGGAGAGCCGCTTCCATGTTTTCTTTTTCATGTTGTGCAAGGGTGGGTAGTCGTCGGTCTCGTTGTTGAGAACCAGAGTCATGGACTTCTCTCTCCTCCGGAACTCTTTGGCGCACTCGTTGAAGAGGGACTGGTTGATGAGGCGATGGTCGATGTGCAGGGTGTCAAAGTAAGGCAACTGCTCGATCGTGTCAATCAGCTTGTAGGAGAGGTTTTCCATGGCAAACCTGCCACCTGTAGACATGACAAAGATCCTCTGGCAATAGCGTAGGCCCTGCACGCTGCCCAGGATGCTGCGGATGAGCTCGTTGCTGGATTCGTCCCCGATGGCGAGGCCGATTCCTTCCAGAAGGCACTGACTGGAAATGAAGTCGCTGACCTTCTTTGTCACATAAAAGGGGACATCGCCGTAGATCTCAAAGTTCAGCTCCACAACCACCTTCATACTCAAGAAGTCGAGGAAGGAGCCGAGGACCTCCACGTTTTCGGCACTCGTCTTGAATGGGCCGCATATTTTGATGTGCAGTTCGTCAATGACGTCCGCGTAGCGGACTTTTTCCCTGGCCTCGACGTCGTTGAAGTCGGGATCGAGGTCGAGCCGTATCCTGACTTTTTTTGCAAGGTCATCAGTCTTGAATTCGCCGTTAGTGTCGAAGTCCCAGTCTTCGACGTTGTACACGACCTTCATGGCGCCTTGGAGATTTTACAATGCTTCAGTCCTGTCAAAATGGCTCGGTTGCGAAGATTGCTGAAGATAAAGAGCGTGGCGATAGCTCACCTCACTTCTAATTTCCAGCGAACACCGCTTGTCGACTGAAAAGGAAAAGACAACGGTTAGAATAAACTTTTTCCGATCGCATTGAATAAACGAATGAATGAAAAAACGAATGAATAATAAACGAGTGAACGAATGAACAAACGAATGAATAAACGAATTAATGAATAAATGAATAAACGAACGAACGAACAAACGAATGAATGCATTGTAATGGCCTATTAGCCTTTTAAGGCAATGTGAGGTCATTGATCACGAAAAGCCCCGGATCTGGTTAAAGAGTCGATTTCCGTGGTTATTCGCCTTTTGCGATTCGCTCAGGGAGACTCGGTGCGCCCTTTGTTTTCCCCAACATACGCGGAGATCAGATTCCAAGATTGTAAAAAAAACTTAGTTTAATACACGACAAATTATATAATTTTAAAAATGATCACTTCTCATCCACGAAAAATATATTTTAACAATAAAGTCTTCAAAGGATAGGCCTCCCCTCCACTAACATCCCCTTACCACTGCCTCAAGAACTCGCTCATAACCACCAGCCCTCACCCACCCCCATCCCCCACCATAACCACCAGCCCTCACCCACCCCCATCCCCCACCATAACCACCACCCCTCACTCACCCCCATCCCCCACCATAACCACCAGCCCTCACCCACCCCCATCCCCCACCATAACCACCACCCCTCACCCACCCCCACCCCCCACCCCGCATTTCCAAATGCTACGTCTGCTTTACTTCTATACTAGTCACACTAAGTTAAGAGTCACTCTTGAAATTTTATGAAATTACAATTTGTTGCAATGCTAACTGAAAAAAAGAAATCACTGTTTAGGAATGCCTTCCCAATGGTCTAAGGGAGACAACCGTGTATTGTATATCTCATTGTGATTACCGTTACTTCCCTTGTTTGTACATCCGGGCAGTCTTGAACTTGACGCGCGGACAAGATGTCTTGCCATGTAAGTTGCTCTAACCATTTGCTCATTAAATCGAAGATTACTGAAACACTGCCATGTGTCTATCGTGCATGAGAGTATACACGACCATCCTGAACAGTTACCAGACAAAAGCTTGACAGTGGTTGCGTATGACATTATTCTGCAGTGTGAAGAAGCCTTTAGCGCGTTACCCTTTGTTCTGGCGCTGAATGACGGAAAGACTCACTCTCAACCGTCTGGCAACTTCTCTTTTAGAAACACCATCCTGGGCCCAATACAGGGCTCGGCCACGATCAACAGTCGTCAGCTTTCTTCTTGCGACCATGTCTTTCTCTGCAGTGATTTGGTAACATTTTCGTTTCCTTTTTTTATCCAACTACCGTTGAAAACTGTTCATGGGACATTGGTCGGGCACGTGCATTTTGTTTTTTATTTCAACAGCCATGTGTTACAAATGTAACGGGTCAGCGATTTGCATTCTTTTTCCCAAAAACGGCTTCGTTGTACCGCACGTGAACGCTTTTTCAACAAAGGGTAACGCGCTAAAGGCTCCTTCACACTGCAGAATAATGTCATACGCAACCACTGTCAAGCTTTAGTCTGGTAACTCCTTTTTTCAGTTAGCATTGCAACAAATTGTAATTTAATAAAATTTCAAGAGTGACCCTTAACTTATTGTGACTAGTGTACTTCATCGTAGTCCCATTGTCTCTTATGGTAATGAAAAGAACCAGCAGATGCAACTAGGAAATGTATGCATCACTGCCCCCTCCCCCCTGTCTCACAAACACACACACACACACACACACAATTCACACAATCACACACACACACAAACGCACACGCACACACTCCCTTACTATGAATTTCAATTCTGTTAAATTTGATTTGGTTGATATGACTTGGAATCTAACGGCTTATCAGCCTTTTTGGCAGATATGAGACTATTGATCTCGAATATATATATCTGGTTAGATCTAGAGCAAATCGAGTCAAATTTCTCTAGATAGTCGTCTCTATGAAATCGCGTAGAGAGGCAGTGGATGAATTAATTACCCCAACCCTTAGGGGGACCGAAAAGATGTACGAATTCTCAAATAAGGTGGTGCTTACAAACGCAAAGAATCGAAAGTTCTATCGAGAGAGAGCTGCTTAACGGCGAGAAACCTGACCAAAACTCGACAAGAGATGCTATTGATAATTCTCTCTTATGCTTGTCTATCGTGTAGCATGCGAACAAGTTCCATTCTGTGAGCAGAAATTCCCCTCAAAAGGAGCACAATTAGTGCAAAATAACCATATCATCTCCGCCTTATCACGTATTTGCAAAAGACAGTCCAGCAGCTCAGCCAAGATAAATACACTACAAAGTATGCGAATAATCGAAAGAGTAAGAGAACGATAGAACAAGAATATGAGGAGAGAGAGAGAGAGAGAGAGAGAGAGAGAGAGAGAGAGAGAGAGAGAGAGAGAGAGAGAGAGAGAGAGAGAGAGAGAGAGAGAGATTTTGACCTAAGAGGAGACGCAGGCGGACATGTAACGATTGCATATACAAACAAAATACTTACCTTTCAGAATTCTGGCGGGAAGTGCAATTGGACTGGTTTTTAAAAACCTCTTCTCAGGTTGCCAATGTCCGTGAATGGGCGGCGGCGTGACGCGTCGTGGGGGGCGCACTGCTGGGACACAAGAAGTGTCTGGCCAAAGGCTTGCCAGGGCTTGCTACGATGCAGGGCAAGCAAACTCCTGGAACTCGTGCAAACCGTACACAACGTGCCTCTCAGACAGATCGTGCTTTGGAAGTCACTGCATGAGTGTCTCACTTTACTCACCAAGTCACGAAAGTGTATGATTGTTTCATTCAAAAACGAAAGTTTATATTCGCCGGGTGAAAGTTTGAGTAAAAATTGCTCACAGCCGATATTATGGGGGTGACATTTGCAAACATTTTACCACATGATTAGCGTTTGTCTTTTGTCTACCCACGTTAGTTTCTTCTTTGCTTTTTAATATCTTCCCCACAGAAAACGACTTCGGGCTCCTTCGATGAATGCAGGTTTTGACAGAGTTCAAAGTCCTGTGGCCAAGTGGCTAGAGCGCTTGACCTGCGGTCGCATGCGACTAACGGGTGCGGCATTCAATGCAGTGCAGATCCCAGAGTTGCACCCTTGAGCAAGGTGCTTCACTCACATTGCTTCTCCCCTCCCAGGAGTAAAAGGAGGACCTGTGAGGGGTGAGCTGGAAAATTGATTAAGATTAATTTTGAGGCGTTGATTTGAAGCCTGGCTGTATGCTCCTCAGGGAGTTACGTTGGCGTTGGAATGACCATAAAATGAAACCCAATGACCAGGGGGTAAAAATGTGCAGTTTCGGCAATTGTCTAAAATGTTGCATCACAAAAACCCAACTTTTGCTCTCTTTTTTTCACCCATCAGCCTTTATAGGCTATGTAAATCCATTGATCTCGAAAACTACTATAGCTGGTTAGATTAAGTACATGTTCAGTGACGATTTCCCTATAATTTGCCTCTTTTGAATCTCGCAGTGATGCATATTGGGTTTTGTCTTGTCCCCCAAGTCCTAAGGTGTCATGATGACTACGGTGAAGGATGGATTCATTTAAAGAAGAATCAAAAGAACACGTGGCAATTATGATCCGACTTAAGAGACAGACGGACAGACAGACAGACAGAAAGACAGAAAGACAGACAAACAGACAGACAGACAGACAGACAGACGGACAGACAGACAGACAGACAGACAGACAGACAGACAGACAGACAGACAGACAGACAGACAGACGGACGGACAGACAGACAGACAGACAGACAGACGGACGGTAGGACGGACGGACGGACGGACGGACGGACGAACAGACGGACAGACAGACAGAAAAGGAGAAAAACAGATATCGACACACAGAGAGAGAGAGAGAGAGAGAGAGAGAGAGAGAGAGAGAGAGAGAGAGAGTTTAGATGAACTGAACTAAACTGAACTGAACTGAAATGAATTAACTACAGGCAAAGACGGATAAGACGATATTGAAGGGACCACCTTTCTATTGTCTGCTATCTGTGTTTTCGACTTCCACATTCTGTTGGCTGGTCACTTTGTGGAGAAAAAGTCCAAGATTGAGGTCTGCTTTCTTTGGCTGGTTGCGCTGTTTTCCACCTCCCGTTCTACAGAGGCCAGGCTGTCAAGAGATGTCACATCAACAGTGTGTGTCAGTAGAAAGTTTCTCAGAGTTCCGATCGCCGTGCGGGCATCTGATAGTGTGACTGCCTTTATTTCTTCTTCTTCATCTCGATCTTCTTCTTCCTCTTCTTCCTCCTTGTCTTTCGAATTCCCTTTTACCACCTCTGCAATGTCAGACACAGACGCCTCAAACGCCGTTTGCAGCTCAGAATCCACGCTGACATAATCAGCGATGGTCACTTCTCCCCAGTCGGGTAGCACTCTCTGCACTTGAGAGAACACTGCCTGCAGATCTGGGTCGTTATCATGGAGATCTGTGCCATCGCGTTCTGTCTCAAGACTACTTTCCGTTGCTGTGAAAAACCCAGAGTGCCTGAAACAATTGGCGATTGTGGTTTCTGTCACATGAGGTTGATCAAGTACCGTGACAAGAGTTTCGAGTTGCGCAGACAAGTTACAGAACAATCGGGGTGTTTGGGGCTAAGTTTCCATTTTCGCGCTTTTCGAGTTGAGTAGCGAGATATCTCCTTTCGAGTTGAGGGTAGCCTACTTCAGAACATGACTTATAGAAGAAAATAATCGGGACCGGGTTTTCTTTGTGTGGTAACCGCGTTTTCGACGTAAGCGTGTTCGAGTTGGGTGCCTTTGCCTGTAAACTGAACCGAATGGACTTTGACACAGATCGAGAGATTTGAAAGAGGCAGAACTGCCCCTCTTGCGCTGGAATCTTGACTTGGACACACAAATCTTGGCACGTGCGTGATTTGGCTAGGAGTAACAGGATCAAGCTACGGCACTGGGACTGCTAGTGTCATAGGATGAATGTGCGTGGGGTGTTTGTGATATCATTCTACCTATTTCCCGGTGGATTGGGTGAAAGAACAGACACCTCGTCTCTACACGATGATATTAATAAGGG
>JAWQFJ010009570.1:0-11474 GCA_034096865.1 Theodoxus fluviatilis | reverse complement strand
CGTGTATACAATTTCATTAGGAAATTATGTTAAATAAACATGTTCTCTCTCTCATACTTGACAAAATCATACAATTCTTGAGTGACCAGATAATAAAATTAAATTAAAATATGCCTTAACAACCACCGACACTGTCACTCTGTCAGTGACAGCCCAGTAAGAAGAACCACACACAAATATCTGTTTTGCTCTATCAATAATATTAGTACCAAAGATGTCACTTTAACCATACCTCTGGTAAGACGGGTTTCTGCTTCGACTTGATCAGTCTGCTGTCAATCTCCACCATGATGGACTGGAACTGCTTGCAGAAGTCCAGCAGAGTCTTCTTCTGCCATTTGTGCAAAGGATTATTGTCATCCTTGCTGAAGTATTCCGTCATCAGCCAGACAGTCCAGCCCACGGCGATTTTAAGGAGCCATTTGATTTTGAAGGTCTGGCACTGGTACTTGCCCCATGTCAGCACAACACGTGCTGGCCACAGTTCACCACCCAACTCGTTTGCTCTGGCTTCTGCGTACTTTTCAGAGAGCCACACTTTGTCAATAAACATTTGTCCTTCTTCAAATGATACGCTTTGGCAGCCTCTGTATCCTTTAGTTGCACTTGGCTGGGGGAGAAGCACGGGATGTTGGGATATAGGTGCACTTTAAGGTGCCTGCTCAAACCATGAGCGTAAGCAAATGCACTGTCACAGTACCTGCACTTGAATTTCAAAACTTCGACGTGCACCTTCTTGTGCCTTTCGCAGTTGGACTTTGATCCAAATGTGCTGTCGCATACATCACATTTGAAAAGGCCTTTTTTGACTGCGAAGGCACTGTCGTCAGAAAGTTTATCCGCCATTTTGACAAAGGGAACTAACTCTAACAACATTAACAACTCTAACAAAGAGGATCTACGATTGGTCTGTTAATAAAATTTCTCTGCTGAACAGCGATCCACCATTGGTCGTTCGAGCAACCGATACCAACTTGTATGGGCAACTACTTGGGAACACCGGGTGCAGTAAGCTTTTTGCTGGCTTGCTTTTTTCAATTGTTTCTTTGTCTCGCTAGGGGGTTGTTTTCAATAAAGTTTCACATGGCCCGTACATTTCATGTGTACCCGGTGATACTTGAGAGAAGTGTTGCCTGTGGAGACAGAGCAGTTCAGTGATGCAGTTAAGCCTTGTTGACGTCGTTTCCAGTGGCTGTCTTGTGTTTAACGTGATGGTGCTCTTGGATGACGTCGCCCTGCAGAAGAGACGGAAGCGTGCGATCCGTCGGCTGCGATGTCTGCAGCCTGAAACGCTTGCGTCAGTGGGCGTGTGGAGACATTGTTTTGGAGAGTTTGCACAGAGGGTAGAGGAAAGATGCTGCAGGCGCATGGCGAGAGCGTTCTTGCTGTAGTGGCTTGCAGTCAGCAGCTACAGTGCTTCAAGCTGCAACGATCCTGGAGGTGTATCCTCGAGCAATGCATTGATGAAGTCGCATAGCGTTTTAGCACTTAGGAGAAAAAGCAGGGACACATGAGGCCTAAGACGGGACGAATGAAGTGAAGGCTAACTGGTGCGTTTGTGTGCAGCCTGCTTGTAAGGTGCCAAGAGAGTTGGGGTGATGATGTTGGGATGTCTATTAGCGTGGCCCCACCACCAGGGGGTACAAGTTTAGAATGTGGGCACTCTTGCATGGATGGAGAGTGTCAGTGTAAAACGCAACACGTTTATCTCTACCAGGAAAGAGACGGTTTGGTTGACGACTGACAAGTTCCTTAGTGGAACGTCGTGCCTGAGGCCTGTTTGGAAAGACAACTTGCGCCAAAAGGCAGCAAAGCACAAACCGATGTCTATCAAGACACTGAGTCTTGCACATGAACACGCTGCACGGATGCACGAGAGCGTCTCAGCCGCAAGGCAACAGGCATCGATTTAGTCTCAGGACCTGAATACCGTGTTGAAGTAGCAAACTGTGCTTCCTTGAGGACCGAAGAAGTCTTCGCCTGAGAGCAGGTTTCTCGCGAGAGGATACGCGTGTTTCTTGTAGCCCACTTCCCTGTCCAGTGTGTCCGTCTGTGTCAGGATGGATAGATAGCTCGCTGTCGTTTGAAAAGATGCGTACTTGTGTCTTTGACTGGCATGCATCCGATGCTTGTGTGCATGCGAGTTGACGCGACTAACTCGTGAAGTGGCCGTACTTTGCGCGCGCATAATGTACACGAACATAGACATGTGTACATAGGAGATTGAAAAGTTCGTTGCACGACAGTGCAGTCTCATGAGTAATGATCCAATTCACCGTGATATAGATACTAGGGTAAGGTTTTTTTTCTGATGTAAAGAACTTGACGAGGGCAAATCCTAAATACACGACAAATGCATGACAACACGCACACGTCCAAAGCAACCCATAATATGTAAAGGGATTGAAAACAGCGCCCAGGACAGAGCCGGCTTGCATGCAGCAACCAACAGGGCCGTCAAGAAGCTTGAAGAGTGCCGCCAAGAACAGATCACTGCCAACATGCTCCACAGAAATACCTCTGCACCAGCGCCGCCAGCAGCCTGCCTCCAGTGCGCCCACTGTCCCGCAGTGTGTGTGTCCAGGATAGGACTGACCAGCCACTCCTGCACCATCCAAAGAAGAGTGCACTAACGACATATCGACTCCGATGGTCAAGCGACGATGATATGGAAGGGTCAAACTTAGACGTTCTGGACATGGCTTGCCTTGTGGGCATTGAGGCCATGATTGTGAAGGCCTAGCTTTGATGGACGGGTAATGAAATCCGCATGGACATGTCCTACTTACCAGCCAGATACTCGACGGAGTACTGCCGCAATACCTCAAAAAGACACGTCGCCCAAAGAAGCGCTACAAGGACTGTATCAAAGACAGCCTGAGGCACTTTGACATCCCTGCAGGACAGCTGGAATCCTGCGCTGATGACAGAGCTTCAGCACAGAGAGCCCCCACTTCATGCGAGAAGAGTCGACGGGGGAAAATGAACAATGCCATGGAGCCAGCCGCTGTGTCATTCCACTGCCCAAGATGTCCCCTGGTGTGTGCCTCCAGATTTGAACTAGCCAGCCACACCCAAGCCCACGAAGAACGACAGCACAAAAGTAGACACCGTCGGATCAATGGTCCAGCAACGTACGGAAGGAACCCCTGCAGTACTGCACTGTTTGAGATGCACAGAGGTTAACACAATAATACAAAATGAACCACTAAGAACAACATGTCTTGCATCAGTATTTTGATGCTCTCTCAAGTACTGCACTGTTTGAGATGCACAGAGGTTAACACAATACTACAAAATTAACCACAAAGAACAACATATCTTGCATCAGCATTTTAATGCTCTCTCAAGTACTGCACTGTTTGAGATGCACAGAGGTTAACACAATACTACAAAATGAACTACAAAGAACAACATGTCTTGCATCAGTATTATAATGCTCTCTCAAGTACTGCACTGTTTGAGATGCACAGAGGTTAACACAATACTACAAAATTAACCACAAAGAACAACATATCTTGCATCAGCATTTTAATGCTCTCTCAAGTACTGCACTGTTTGAGATGCACATAGTTTAACACAATACTACAAAATTAACCACAAAGAACAACATATCTTGAATCAGTATTATAATGCTCTCTCAAGTACTGCACTGCTTGAGATGCACAGATGTTAACACAGTACTACAAAATTAACCACAAAGAACATGTCAAGCATCAGTACTTTAATGCTCTCTCAAGCACTGCACTGTTTGAGATGCACAGAGGTTAACACAATACTACAAAATTAACCACAAAGAACAACATATCTTGCATCAGCATTTTAATGCTCTCTCAAGTACTGCACTGTTTGAGATCCACAGAGGTTAACACAATACTACCAAATTAACCACAAAGAACAGCATATCTTGCATCAGTATTTTAATGCTCTCTCAAGTACTGCACTGTTTGAGATGCACAGAGGTTAACACAATACTACAAAATTAACCACAAAGAACAACATATCTTGCATCAGTATTATAATGCTCTCTCAAGTACTGCACTGTTTGAGATGCACAGAGGTTAACACAATACTACAAAATTAACCACAAAGAACAACATATCTTGCATCAGTATTTTAATGCTCTCTCAAGTACTGCACTGTTTGAGATGCACAGAGGTTAACACAATACTACAAAATTAACCACAAAGAACAACATATCTTGCATCAGTATTATAATGCGGTCAGCGGCATATGAAGTGGAGAATGCCGTGGGACAGTACAGAGTAAATGACAGTGCTCGCCATGTGAACAGAATGACTGCTGCTTATAGAAAGAGCTATAAATTACTGGGTGGGATTAACAAAGTATTAATTATTACAGGAGGTATCCTCACAGCATCTGGCATAATAGCCTTGATTCCTGCTGTTCCTGTGTTTGTTGCAGGTGTGTCAGCAGTGCCTATCAGTCTAACGGGGATAAACCAAAACCTTAAGCTGAGTGAGAAAAAGGGAATTCTCAAGCATTGCCACAGAGAATACAAAATCCTGTTAACCAGAGTGCGGTTGTTACGAGATGATGAAGCCGTCTTAAACGAGATATTAAAAATAATTGAAGAGCTTGAAAGCTCAGACTTGTACAAACCACCACTAGAAATGTTTTTGAAAAGGTATAAATTAAATGGGTATGCCTCAAAGTCATAGACTTACTCCTCAAACAACCTTTAAAGCAAAATCAAAGTTATAACCACGTCTTGGTTTTCTGTCCGCATGCGCTTTGTAGTCAGTATTTATGTTAATACCAAGGGTATTTTGTATCGGATACAAACTGTAAAAGACTGTTGTTCCCCCTGTTTCAACATTAGTGGCACAGATTTTGTAGTGTTTATAGTGGTTATATTGACATATGATCAATCTCTACTCTGTATTTCAAGTTTTAAGTTGTCAAGACTGTTATTGGTCTGAAATCTGTGACTTGCATTGTGAAATATGTCTCTGACTGAAAATCTTTCTTTGAATGAGAATTTTCCATAACTATATCAGTTAATGTTTAAAGGTAAAATCCCCCCAAAACACACACACACACACACACACACACACACACACACACACGTGCACACACACACACACACACACACACCCTATCCCAGGTCACTGAAGTTATAAATTAAAAAGCACAACCCTCAAGCGAATACTTTTTATAATTTGCTGCAACATTTATAAAGCCATGCACTCAACTTTTTTTTGTCAAAAATTAATACACTTATCAATGATCTGCTTCTTTGTGCAAGAAATTGGGGGGGGGGGGGGGTGAGGAGGAAAGAAAGGAAAAGAATTCATTAAATTTCTAGAGTTCTTTACATAAATGAGCAGTTTATAAACAGAAGACTTATTCCTATTGAATACTGACAAGACCACCTAGGGTGGCAGGCACAATCACACAACCACTGTTGTTCTAACATAGGATTTATCATTAAGGTCAAAATTTGAACTGAAGATTAGTATGTGTACTCACACATGTAGCCTAAATAACACTATAAGCCTTTATCTTACATGACCTGCACTTCATGTTGAGGTTTTGGCAAGATATCTTTGATGCTATGCTATATCGCTGTCTTGGTTGTCCACTCAGCTGAAATAGGGATTGAGTCATTCTCCAAGAATTTGAAGTCCAAAAAGTGTTACTGCCAGTAACCCCTTCACTGTCCTGTTGACACATGCAGCACCTCCTCTCTAGGCCGCAAGGGATGCTGTACAAGCATT
Organism: Theodoxus fluviatilis; assembly: GCA_034096865.1. Taxonomy (NCBI): domain Eukaryota; kingdom Metazoa; phylum Mollusca; class Gastropoda; order Cycloneritida; family Neritidae; genus Theodoxus; species Theodoxus fluviatilis. The sequence continues at coordinate 5,733 of JAWQFJ010009570.1, read as the reverse complement.
TGTAGTACGCCTAAATGTTATGACTTGTCTGTACTACCCAAAATAAGCAGAACAGTATTACTGTCACTTAACACCGAATTATTTTACTTCTCCTAAGCTTTTTGTAGCCTCTTACTTATCTATCTATTCAGTAAGTTGATCAGAATTGTTACAATTATTACTCAGTTTTCTCATCATCAATAGTTTGAAACAACCAATAACTTTCAAAGTCTTGGCTGTCCTGATATCAGGCACAGCAGCAGACATACCAGCAAGGTGAGAGACACTCATGCAGTGCTCTTTAATTTTGTGAGCCCATTTAGAGGATGCAAGAAAGCTTTCTGCTTGTACAGCAATCAATGATGTCATTTTCATCTAACATCTTTGGTGTATCATCAGGCTTCTGGTGAAGTCAGGAGCCAAGAGATCTGGCAGGAACTTACAGAGTTAATACCATCATCTCAGGCACTAGCTCTCTTTTGTGACAGTCTCAATCACTGTGGGCTACAATGGCAATGCTGGAACTTACAGACCCCATGAATGAAGCCAATTTCAGCAATTCTGGTTGCGTATTTGGTTTCCTCTATAGAAGAATAATGACATATTGAGTGGATGGCACCATAATGTGACAAGCCAGCAGTTGTTGAGATATAAGGAGGTGATGCAATTCATTTGTTTGCAGTTTCCACTGCCTCCTTTTATGCAGATGTGTCTGCAGCTTTTATTCGCTTGACGTTCACAGCAACTTCCTCGTGGATCATCTCCCGCTCCACCTGCATTATGGGGACTCCTTTCCTGAACGTGTCCCAGGCCTTCTTGGCAGACTGCTTCCTGATCTTCTGCAGACTCAGCACTACGACCTGCAAACAGTGAGAGCCAAACACACACTCAGCACTATGGCCTGCAGACACTCACAGTAAGAGAGTCAAACACACACTCAGCACTATGGCCTGCAGACAGTGAGAGCCAAACACACACTCAGCACTATGGCCTGCAGACAGTGAGAGAGCCAAACACACACTCAGCACTATGGCCTGCAGACAGTAAGAGCCAAACACACACTCAACACTACAACCTGCAGACAGTGAGAGAGCCAAACACACACTCAGCACTATTACCTGCAGACAGTGAGAGCCAAACACACACTTAGCACTATGGCCTGCAGACAGTGAGAGAGCCAAACACATACTCAGCACTATTACCTGCAGACAGTGAGAGAGCCAAACACACACTCAGCACTATGACCTGCAGACAGTGAGAGCCAAACACACACTCAGCACTATGACCTGCAGACAATAAGAGCCAAACACACACTCAGCACTACGGCCTGCAAACAGTAAGAGCCAAACTCACACTCAGCACTATGGCCTGCAGACAGTGAGAACCAAACGCACACTCAGTACTACAGCATGCAAACACTCACAGTAAGAGGGCCAAACGCACACTCAGCATTTTGACCTGCAGACAGTAAGAGCCAAACACACACTCAGCACTATGACGTGCAGACAGTGAGAACCAAACACACACTCAGCACTATCACCTGCAGACACTCACAGTAAGAGAGTCAAACACACACTCAGCACTATGGCCTGCAGAGAGTGAGAGCCAAAGGCACACTCAGCACTATGGCCTGCATACACTCACAGTAACAGAGCCAAACACACACTCAGCACTATGACCTGCAGACAGTGAGAGCCAAACACACACTCAGCACTATGACCTGCAGACAGTGAGAGCCAAACACACACTCAGCACTATGACCTGCAGACAGTGAGAGCCAAACACACACTCAGCACTATGGCCTGCAGACAGAGAGAGAGCCAAACACACACTCAGCACTATGACCTGCAGACAGTGAGAGCCAAACACACACTCAGCACTATGACCTGCAGACAGTGAGAGCCAAACACACACTCAGCACTATGGCCTGCAGACACTCACAGTGAGAGAGCCAAACACACACTCAGCACTATGACCTGCAGACAGTAAGAGCCAAACACACACTCAGCACTATGACCTACAGATAGTGAGAGCCAAACGCACACTCAGCACTATGGCCTGCAGAGAGTGAGAGAGCCAAACACAGACTCAGCACTACGGCCTGCAGACAGTGAGAGCCAAACACACACACAGCACTACGGCCTGCAGACAGTGAGAGTGCCAAACACACACACAGCACTATGGCCTGCAGACAATGAGAGCCAAACACACACACAGCACTACGGCCTGCAGACAGTGAGAGAGCCAAACACACACTCAGCACTATGGGCTGCAGACAGTGAGCGCCAAACACACTCAGCACTATGACCTGCAGACAGTGAGAGCCAAACACACACTCAGCGCTATGGCCTGCAGACAGTGAGAGCCAAACACACACACAGCACTACGGCCTGCAGACAGTGAGAGTGCCAAACACACACTCAGCATTATGGCATGCAGACAATGAGAGCCAAACACACACACAGCACTACGGCCTGCAGACAGTGAGAGAGCCAAACACACACTCAGCACTATGGGCTGCAGACAGTGAGCGCCAAACACACTCAGCACTATGACCTGCAGACAGTGAGAGCCAAACACACACTCAGCGCTATGGCCTGCAGACAGTGAGAGAGCCAAACACACACTCAGCACTACGGCCTGCAGACAGTGAGAGAGCCAAACACACACTCAGCACTATGGCCTGCAGACAGTGAGAGAGCCAAACACACACTCAGCACTATGGCCTGCAGACAGTGAAAGCCACATCTAGGATCAGTGAGTAGAGGGCATCACATTCTACATTTTCAGCTTTCTGTGCCAAGAACTAGTGAGAACTACTATGAAGGTAGTGTGTTTGAATGTTTGAAGATGGGCACCCTGAATGGACAAGATGATAGAGTCCCACCTTCAGCAGCATGGCTAGAAATTCTTCTCAACCAGATCTCACATTTGCCTGGCTTCATACATGACATCTACAATGATGGCTGGCTACAAGGTTGTAGCTCTTACTAACAGAAAGGCAGCCCCATGCTTCTACCATCACACCGGCATGAGAGCTACAAGACGAACACCCTTTAACCATTGCTCTCCAGCTGTTATGGCTTTTATAGGGAGATAGAAATCACAATATGTTAAATACGAAGGCATTGAAGTTACTTAATTGAATTTTTTTCAGGCTTACCTGCTTTTTAGTTATTTGGGTATCAGACACAATGGTTATCAGAAGGAAAAAAAGTTTCATAAACGAAATCATATTTCAATTATTAAGCAAATCATCCTGAAGTTCAGAAATGGACATTTTATATGCCTGATGAATTTGTGCTGCATAACAGCTTAAATTCTTAGTCTTGCTCAGACATATATTCATCTACAGACAGAGAGAGAGAGAGAGAGAGAGAGAGAGAGAGAGAGAGAGAGAGAGAGCGAGTGTACGTGTGTGTGTGTGTGTATGTGCACGCACAGGAGAGAGTATGTATGTGTGTGTACACATAGACAGCACTGATAAGCATGACTTTTTCTTTTAAGGTTCTGAGCTTGCTTTATGATTTAGAACATGAGTAAGATTCCTTAACTGGCCTCACCTCTGGAACCCAGACATCGAGGACGTAGGTCTCCAGTCCCACCTTGCCAGAACATTGCTTCCAAATCTTGGTCAGGTGCTGCAGAATATCTTGTTGCTGGAAAGAGACATGGGGCAGAGAGTGTCAGATATAGCATCTGTGAAGAGATTTCTCTACAGTACACTCTGTAGGAGAAAACACACTCTCTCCATAGTAAAGAAAAAAAAGGTGAATCAATGTCATTTAAAAAGTATTCCTTAAGTTCATCAGTGATACAGAGGACACATGAACAGACCTTTTCTACCCAGGTCAAACAATGGTCTTATATTTCCTCATAAATATTTATAACATCATATAAAGTATCATCATTTGTGATAATCATATTCATGAGAATTTCTGTAGTTGTTAACTACACTTATTAAAACCAAATGACATTTGGTAATCTAAGCAAAATTCATTACAAAGGCAGAGTCTATAACAAACTGTCTTTTTCAAATACCCCCCCCCTTTCCCCCGTTTCTCTCTCTCTCTGTGTCTCTCTCTCTCAGTGTCTCTCTCTCTCTGTGTCTGTCTGTCTCTCTCTTACTCTCTCTCTCTCTCTCTCTCTCTCTCTCTCACACACACACACACACACTCACACACACACTCACACACACTTAGACATCCACCGATCCCTAGCCCCTCATCCTACGTGTAAGCCATGAAACTTGTAAGGTCTAATTTGGATTTTGACTTGATGCATTCCACGGCATGTAGCAGGGGGAATAATTCAGATGACCAAGACCAATACAGACACAACAAGGTAAAGAACAGACAGAAGCCTTTGCCTCACATGGGTTTTTTCTGCTTGTCTCCGTGACAACTGACTGTCACTGCGCTTTCTGGAGAGCAGCTATCAGACTGAGAGACAGCTGTTTCAATGATCAGGGCATGCTTACCCTGGAAGACTGAAAAAGCAGCACACACAAATGGCATGCTGTGGCAACATTTATTTGGACACAGCCACAGTCTGCCCTCATTGTCGTGGACTCCACCAATCTCAGTCTGGGCCCAGGAGTTGCCTTTAGTGCCAGAGTTGTCTTTGTCAAAATCAGCAAATCCCTGTCTGTCAGTTGGTCTATCTGTTTTCTTGACTTTTCAGATCTATTTCAGTGTATGTAACTTAACCATTTCTTATTCTGTAGGCCTAACTCAGCCACCTGCCATCTGTTTAGTAGGCCTACTGAGTTTTGGGAGGGTGTGTCCATTTCACATGTGTTTCCCATCAAACTAGGGTCCCGGCATGGGAATGGTCAGTCTGGGTCCACTCAGGAATTTCTACTTGAGACTGTCTTACCATTTTCTGACACTATGTTGCCCTGAGAGAGTTGGAAGGGAGCAGTTGTCTCCAGAGAACATGCATCTCTGAATTCTAGCCACTTCAGATTCACTTCTGAACAGCAATGGGTAAAGTCACACAGCACCAATGTTCTCTTCTTGAACTTCAAAAGCCCACCAACTCCTCAACTAAAGGATGTCCTGTCACTTTCAACAGGACCTCTGCTGTCTAAGATGACAAACTTCTGTTTGGAGACCCCCCCCCAAAAAAAAAAACAACAACAAAGAAACCCCCAAACCCTAAAAACCAATCAGAGGAAAGCCCCTCCTGTCAGTGGCCAATGATTCCTGCTGCACCTGTCACGGCTGTCTCACCTGATCGTCATCATCGATGGGACCAAAGCCTGCATATTTAAGTTTGTCCCTCTCTCGGATATCGCCCAGATACTGCCGGTGTCGCTCACTATCAATCCTCCCATGGAAGATTTCCCGCAGGTGTGCCTGAAAATCATAACACATCTTGTTAGAGTCATTATACTCTAATCAATGAGCAAAAATGTTTCCTTCAACTTTGAAAGTTCCCTTTAGTGTGACCACTGCACAGTTACACATTCACAAACACCCTGCATGCACACACACACACACACACACACACACACACACACACACACACACACACACACACACACACACACACACACATTCTGTTAACTCCCCTGCTCAACATGAAAGAATAACAGTTTGCATAATGATACATGAAACTAGAAAGGCCACTTCAAAACATGTTTTCCCACTGCATCACTGGAAACAGTTGGGATGAAAAATGTCAACTAGAGGCAAAGTATTTTAAACTCTCCACCATTATACAGTCGGTCATTTCATAAGATGTAACTTA
>JAWQFJ010009569.1:177500-180000 GCA_034096865.1 Theodoxus fluviatilis | reverse complement strand
AAATTGACTCAGTACATTTTTTGAATGCTTGGATATGTGTTGCATATTTATATGATATGATATTGTTGCCAATAGAAGTGGCATTTTATTCACACACACACACACACACACACACACACACACACACACACACACACACACACACACACACACACACACACACACACACACACACACACACACACACACACTCTCACACACACATACACACTTAAGACATGTTATGCACAGAAGATATTTATCACTCGGGTAGCTTGAATAAAACTGTGCCGCTTTATGTATTACTGTGATGCGAACAAGCATGAAAAACACAAAATAATGTTCTTCTACCCATTTGCATGTATGGATATAGATGGGAAATATGTAGGAGGGAAAAATTCTCAGGACTCCTATCACTCACTCAGATATCATAATATTGTCAGAGGGTTTTTGTTTTTGTTTGTTTTTCAATCAAAACTTCCCCTTTTGGATATCAGGTCAACTTATCAAGCTCCACAAGTCTAACAAAACTTATGAAAATGCAATGGGGAAATTTTTGTCAACTTCTCTAGAAACATTTTATTCCAGCTTAATGAGCTTGCTGCACATGCATACTCATGCCACTACGAAACTGACTTCAGAGAGGGCAGTTTGGCTCAGCCTGACACGTATGAAGAGCATGAGCAACCTGGAAATAGGATACACTAATGTACTCCAATGGAACCATGATGACTTTCATTGTCTGATGTGAGAGAACAGCACAAAAGTTGCACTGTGCTACTGTATCCCCTCTTGTCAACTGATATCCGCAGTGCCACTGACAAGAGATCTGCCTGACTTCAGTAACCCTGTGCATGGCATTGCCCCCTTTTTTGAACATCTCATCCATGCTTCATGTGTTCCTTATCACTTGCTTCATGTGGACTTCAGGAATGAGACTCCTTAGATAGAATGAAACTGAGTTAAAGACTGAGGTCCTCTGTTATAATATTCAGGCAGATATTCAGGAATGAAATCTTTGCTGGTCAGAATTTGCTGCAACCAAGTTATTCTGCAAGCTACTTATACATGTATATTCACAAGTGATAGTGTAACATACAGCTAAAGCCTCGCAATGCCTCCCTCATCAGCTGGAACTCCAGTTGCTGAGCTTTCAGTGCCTGCCTTAGTAGGAGTAGCTCAGCCAGGGGTGGCCCCAAGCAGCCAGACAGGCCACCAGGGGGCGCTGGGACAGGGTCAGATCAATCTGATCCATCAGTGCATCCAACCCACCCCGGAAGATCAAACCCAATCCATGCACAACAAAAAACTTGTTGCCAAATGCTTTATCCCTTCTGAAGAAACAATACTGCCTGCATCAAACCATCAACATTTTAGGAGAGAATTTGCATACTTTTATTCCAGTACCCTTATTTCCAGTTGAACATTAAATTAAAAGCTTTCTCATCTTTAACATTACAGTTTAATTTTGATCTGAGTTCCAGGAGGGGAAGTTAATGGGATCTTTGCAGATTGTTTTCGTTTTTCCCCAGCATCTCTAATCACATCTCCTCTGACATGTTTTGCCTGTATCTGTCTTGACCAGTCACGATGGAGGGGTCATTCCCATCCTCGGAGGACTTCCATGACCTGGATGCATCGCTCAGGCGCCACGGTCGCCGTGGAGCATCACGCCTGGTCTTCTACGGCCTCATCGCCTTTCTTGTCGTGGTCTTTGTGAGTTTCAGTGATTTTTGTTCTGAACAAGTGTTTCAGACAAATAGAATCTTTCATCCCATACCCTTGTAGTGAGTTTTATTCTGAACAAGTGTTTCACAGACAAGTGGAGTCTTTCATTCCTTATCCTGGTAGATGCAGCATATGCTGTGAGGTCAAGATGAGAACAAGCCTGCCTTTTTTTTTTCTCTCAAAAATTACCCAAAATTCAACAATAATGATTTTAAAAAACTTTGACATGAATTTGGTCTTTGATCAGTTGTGAATGCTTTTGGGACAGGTTTTATTATATTTGTTTAATAGTTAGAAGTGTATATATGCCAAAGAAGAGGATGAATGCTCTCCTTGAAATTTGAAGTTTTGTAAATTTATTTAGCAGTAATGACAGCCCAAACCATCCCAAATACCACACCAGGGTATGGGTTAAGTTTCTTTATTTAAAAAAATATTTCAGTATAGTTTGAATACCTGTATCGTGTTTATTGCTTCTGCAATTACGGTATTGTTCAAGGTAAAGCAGATGTAGGAGCTCTACATATTGCTGTATATATATCCCAGCAATATAGGACAGGAATATTGACATCGGCTTGCCAGGAGAGTCTACAAACCATTTTACTCTTCTGATTATTGGAAGGCCTTAGTTGTACAGCCTCTTTAGTGTGACTGTGACTTTCATGGTATATGACTGCATAATTGTAAAGGCAAAGCTCAGATTGGAACTTTTTTACTCTAGTCTATGTCAGCATACTTTCAGAGTAAGATTACTCAAGTTGCAAATCAAGTGTGGATGATCAGAGGAAAAGAG
>JAWQFJ010009569.1:172500-175000 GCA_034096865.1 Theodoxus fluviatilis | reverse complement strand
GTCACAGTCACACTAAAGAGGCTGTACAACTAAGGCCTTCCAATAATCAGAAGAGTAAAATGGTTTGCAGACTCTCCTGGCAAGCCGATTCCTGTCCTATATTGCTGGGATATAGCAATATGTAGAGCTCCTACATCTGCTTTACCTTGAACCATACCGTAATTGCAGAAGCAATAAACACGATACAGGTATTCAAACTATACTGAAATATTTTTTAATTAAAAGAAACTTAACCCATACCCTGGTGTGGTATTTGGGATGGTTTGGGCTGTCATCACTGCTAAATAAATTTACAAAACTTCAAATTTCAAGGCGAGCATTCATCCTCTTCTTTGGCATATATATATACACTTCTAACTATTAAACAAATATAATAAAACCTGTCCCAAAAGCACTCACAACCGATCAAAGACCAAATTCATGTCAAAGTTTTTTTTAAAATCATTATTGTTGAATTTTGGGTAATTTTTGAAAAGATAAAAATGGCAGGCTTGTTCTCATCTCGACCTCACAGCATATGCTGCATCTACCATGATAAGGAATGAAAGACTCAACTTGTCTGTGAACCACTTGTTCAGAACAAAAATCACTGAAACTCACAAAGACCACGACAAGAAAGGCGATGAGGCCGTAGAAGACCAGGCGTGATGCTCCACGGCGACCGTGGCGCCTGAGCGATGCATCCAGGTCATGGAAGTCCTCCGAGGATGGGAATGACCCCTCCATCGTGACTGGTCAAGACAGATACAGGCAAAACATGTCAGAGGAGATGTGATTAGAGATGCTGGGGAAAAACGAAAACAATCTGCAAAGATCCCATTAACTTCCCCTCCTGGAACTCAGATCAAAATTAAACTGTAATGTTAAAGATGAGAAAGCTTTTAATTAAATGTTCAACTGGAAATAAGGGTACTGGAATAAAAGTATGCAAATTCTCTCCTAAAATGTTGATAGTTTGATGCAGGCAGTATTGTTTCTTCAGAAGGGATAAAGCATTTGGCAACAAGTTTTTTGTTGTGCATGGATTGGGTTTGATCTTCCGGGGTGGGTTGGATGCACTGATGGATCAGATTGATCTGACCCTGTCCCAGCGCCCCCTGGTGGCCTGTCTGGCTGCTTGGGGCCACCCCTGGCTGAGCTACTCCTACTAAGGCAGGCACTGAAAGCTCAGCAACTGGAGTTCCAGCTGATGAGGGAGGCATTGCGAGGCTTTAGCTGTATGTTACACTATCACTTGTGAATATACATGTATAAGTAGCTTGCAGAATAACTTGGTTGCAGCAAATTCTGACCAGCAAAGATTTCATTCCTGAATATCTGCCTGAATATTATAACAGAGGACCTCAGTCTTTAACTCAGTTTCATTCTATCTAAGGAGTCTCATTCCTGAAGTCCACATGAAGCAAGTGATAAGGAACACATGAAGCATGGATGAGATGTTCAAAAAAGGGGGCAATGCCATGCACAGGGTTACTGAAGTCAGGCAGATCTCTTGTCAGTGGCACTGCGGATATCAGTTGACAAGAGGGGATACAGTAGCACAGAGCAACTTTTGTGCTGTTCTCTCACATCAGACAATGAAAGTCATCATGGTTCCATTGGAGTACATTAGTGTATCCTATTTCCAGGATGCTCATGCTCTTCATATGTGTCAGGCTGAGCCAAACTGCACTCTCTGAAGTCAGTTTCGTAGTGGCATGAGTGTGCATGTCCAGCAAGTTCATTAAGCTGGAATAAAAGGTTTCTAGGGAAGTTGCCAAAACTTTCCCCATTGCATTTTCATAAGTTTTGTTAGACTTGTGGAGCTTGATACGTTGACCTTATGTGATCCAAAAGGGGAAGTTTTGATTGAAAAACAAACAAAAACATAAATCCTCTGACAATATTATGATATCTGAGTGAGTGATAGGAGTCCTGTGAATTTTTCCCTCCTACATATTTTCCATCTATATCCATACATGCAAATGGGTAGAAGAACATTATTTTGTGTTTTTCATGCTTGTTCGCATCACAGTAATGCATAAAGTGGCACAGTTTTATTCAAGCTACCCGAGTGATAAATATTTTCTGTGCATAACATGTCTTAAGTGTGTATGTGTGTGTGAGAGTGTGTGTGTGTGTGTGTGTGTGTGTGTGTGTGTGTGTGTGTGTGTGTGTGTGTGTGTGCATGTGTGTGTGTGTGTGTGTGTGTGTGTGTGTGTGTGTGTGAATAAAATGCCACTTCTATTGGCAACAATATCATATCATATAAATATGCAACACATATCCAAGCATTCAAAAAATGTACTGAGTCAATTTTTCTGTCTTGGATAAAATTATATCTATGAATAGTAGTTAGGCAATAACAAACAAGCAGCAGATGCATCAACTAGCATTTCTGTACCATGTCAAAATATTATAAATTTATCTAAGTTAAAAAGGCATTATTTAAAGCTCATTAGTTTTCAAGCTTATTCATGCCACTGACAGCACACAGACACATAACAGACTCATATTGCTG